>JACGDI010005823.1:1705398-1719865 GCA_014898725.1 Jacaranda copaia
GCTTGACCACCAGAGGTATATATTTATCCATAAATTCTTTAATGAAATTATCCCATGTCCTCTGGGTTCTTGAGGCTATCCAGTAATGATTTATCATTTTCCACCAACTTCTAGTAGATCTCGCTAGGAGAAATATGGAAAATTGAACCTTTTGTTCATTGAGATGGCACAGAGTATCAAATATGACCTCAAGGTCTTCCACCTATTCTTTAGCCTTTCAATCATCTGGTTCGCCATGGAATTGAGGGGTTTGAAAATGAAGGAACCTTTCTAGAGCTTGATCTTTAGCCACAGGTTGAATTGGTGGCCTGACTTCTGGCACCCTCTAATATGCGAGTCTCATTGGTTGCCTAACCGAAGGAGTATGTGATACCTTCTCTCTATGCTTATCCCGAGAATGAGTCCGAACTCTTTATTTGGGGGCACAATGGTCTTTAAATTGGTGTTTGCTAGGTGTTTCTTGCCGACCTAATTGAGGTGGTGCAGGTCTAGGGACACTGTCATGGGATGCCATCCGTCTCAAGATTTCAGAATATCTCAACCTAAAATTGAAAGTTGAAGTCAATATCCCAATTCTAAATATCCTTTCAATAATTCAGGTTTTAGTAAGGAAAATAATATAACTTAAGTAAACTTTCAAAACTCGTAACAGAAAAGAGAGGTTAAAAAATAATTTTCTCCAAGAGTCATACATTAGCATAATGTAGGTTAGCAATAGCAGATTGCAAAAGTGTATATACAAATCAAAGGTAGCAAAATTGGCTATGCTCATGGAACGCCCAGTTGAAGACAAAATGATAAGACGTTCAAAGGAAAAAAGGGGGAAAGATATCAGTCATAGTTATAAAGTTGTCTATTGTGGTTACAAGGGTTGATAATTAGGAGCCATCAAATACAGCCTGCCAACATACTAAAATACTACAATGCCAAGACTCGTATCTAATCTTTCTCCTCATCAGTGATATCAGATAGTTCGCTCATCTCATCTGTCGTCTACTGTTCATCACCATCATCTATCTCAAGTGACACTACGACTGAAGGTTCTAGGTTGACATTTGCATTGGGGGCTTATTTCAGTTTCTCCTCAGAAGACTCCTTTGATTTCTCTTTTGGTTTTACCTCAGGTTCAGGAGCTTGTTCTTACTGTTGTCAACCCTGTCCTTGTTCAGAAGTGGGGATTCGATAAATGCTTGAAGGATCGGCCTCTATGTCTATCCTAGGACCAACTCCAATGGCTTGATCGATAGCTCTGCAGTAGTAGTCCAACGCTCGACCCATCTCATCTACAATTAGGTGAGAAACTTGTACCGATCTCCTATAATCAGACTGTAAGGCCTGAAATATTATCTCCATGTTGGCCTGCAAAGAGCGAAGCTCTTGGATTTATGCTTCAACGATATTAACTTGAAGATGCTTCCATTTGAGGTCACTTGTGACTCGATCATGTAGATAATCCTGAGCACCTAACATTCCTTTCAAAGTATGCACCTCTTCTTAAACCTGCTGAAGATGCTCATTTTGGTCATAACATTTCTCTTCCAAAGTCTTGCAAATCTTTCTGAGATTCTTCTTTTTTTCTTTCAATTCTTTGATCTTGTCCTCTAGGGTTTTGTCATTTTGGTCGTTCGCAGGTGCTTTTCCTTTGTTAGATCCGCTGGCCATCCTGCAACAATTCAAGAATTCATCTCAACAAAATCAAGTAATATAATTCTAAATCCAAGCTTTAGGATTACTATACTTTATCAGTCCTACTATGACTTAACAATCCTGTCAATACCTTAAGTGTGCATTTGAAATAACCTAATTAGAGGTTATTGAGAATTCTATCACTTGTTCACATCTAAGTTATCTGAACCTAGGCTCTGATACCATACCTGTAGCACCCCCTCTTGAGACAGCACCTGAGCTAAGATACTACTTTGATTTAAACTTATTTCTCATAGTACAATTCAACAATAGGCCCATAAATTCAAATATCTCAAAATTAACACTGATACAACTCCAACAGTACAAAACAACCTACAAAATAGATATATCCAAAGAGTTTAGGGAACTAAGTCATATTATAATCTCTGACAGATTAAACTATCATTTTCATCTTATACTACAAACTTCAAACAAAATATGTACACCACAAAGTTTATAAGGTTAACAAAATAGTTACAAGTTCCATACTTAATTTCAACTCCAATTCTATTACAAAACAACTAAATACTTCTTTCCAAACTTGACGTCCACTAGAGCCCATCCCTATCTGAAAAATTATGAAATACATGGGGATAAGTCCAATGACTTAGTGAGGGACATGTGAAAGTAACAACAGTATTTACCGAGGAGAAACTCAACTCAAAAAAATATAATTTTTCAAACTGAATATAACAGAATTCAAAGAAATAGACAGAAAATATGGAAAAGCAAACAGGAAACTCTCCTGCCTTATTACTCTAAGAACAGATTACAAGTAGACAAAAATTATTTATGTAAATCAAGCCTGAAGCATATGCATTCCAAGAAAAAGCTGTAAGACATGTATTGTGGATTCACCTTATACTAGACAGACAAAAAATTTACCTAAGTGTAACAACTTGGTATGTGGCAGATGCCTATATGAACTATATAGCGCACCGCTGATACCTAGGCAAAAATCCCTAGTGTATTGCCTGTACCCAGGGGAAAATTCCTAGCATACGGTTAGCACCCAAGGGAAAATTCCTAGCGTACCGGTGATATCGAGGGGGAAATCACTAGCATGCCTTTACATAACCAAATAGATCACTCAGTATGGCCTTTAGCCCATATAATCACCGTACAGATAACAGAATAACCGCTCATATAGATGTCGAGGGAAAAATCCCTAGCGCACTATCGATTTCAAATCAGTCGATCAAAGTAAAACAAAATAGCATGCTGCCAGGGCAACAGAAAACAGTAAATGGAAAATAAATAAGCCAGCATGGTCAATAAAGACAAAACTGATAACAGATATGCCGACAAGGCAACAGATACAGTACATACAATACAGATACGAGATAAATAGGTATCAAAATAATAGATAATAGACAGAAGTTTTGGGCCCCAGAAGATATAGAAAAGAAAATTGACATCAGAGATAACACTCACAGTAGTATTAAAATCAGATAATAGATAACAGATAGCAGACAGAATCCAAGTGCATATCAAAATATAATTCAGAAATAGAGAAACCCACACAGGGGCTTATTACAACCACAGATAGAAAATGCAATGCCAGATTGGTAGACCCTCACAAGGATTTCCAACAATATTAGAGCAAGTTAAATAAAGTAATACCTCTAGTGGGAGACCCTCACCTCTTGCAGTCCCAAACAGCAGCAACCAAAAATTGATCTACTGCTCCTCAATGCCTTGCTTGTCGTCACCTAATCAAGAAAATATGCCACAAGTCAAACTTCTCCATATTCAACATTTATGCATAAATCCCCAATCAAATTCTCATTCTAACACAATTTAACTTATAATGATTCTCGATATCAAAATTTATATTCAACTTATTATTAACCAACATATGAGTCCAAAATCATATCTTCTATTATCCTATTCCTCACATAGGAAAATAATCATCGAAATACCTATATCGACTCAAAGGCTCGACTTGGACAAAACTAACAACTACGAGCATGCATGCACATATATATAACATGCAATATTTAAATAAAAATTTGATTTCACTAATGAAGGCTTGAAATCACAAACTGAAAGCACTGGGACGATCATCGTGTCGAGATGAGAAGACTGCCTCTTTGCCGCCGCTGGACCGCCATCATTGGAAAATGAAACTTCACCACCAGATTAATCCTCTCGTTGCGAGGATTCCAAAGCTACCTTTCGTTTCTAATTTCGAGCAGTGTAGACATCGAAACGGGCCAAAAATTGCCAACTTTCTCCTTTCTTTGTAGAGCTTCGATCACCGCCTTGTTGTTGTCGGCATCGCCATGCAATGACACCGTTGCATTCCTCTCATCAAGAGCTTCCTAACCTGACCCTTGGAATGGCGAATGGTCGCCAGAAATGGAGGAACCCAGCAACCATCGTGATTGGCTCCTCTTAGTCATCTTCTGCCACCATTGTTCCACCAAATGATTGGTGGTTTTGAGGTGTTGAGGGTGTTGGTTGTGGTGAGGAGAAGAGGTTGGTGGGTTTGGAGGGGTGAAAAAGTCATTGGAGAATAGTTGGAGATGGTGGCGAGCTCTTGAAGAAGGAAGAAAGAGAGAGGAAAAAAGGAGAAGAAAAGGAAAGAAGGAAAAAAGAAAGAAAAAGTGAGCGGAGAAAGGGCCCTCCCGATTTCAAATTTTGATTTTAACTTTTTCATTTTTTTTATAAAATTTTAAATTATGCAATTTTACCCCAAATTTTAGAAAATAGCGATTAACACCAAATTGTTCAAAAGTATACACAATTAAGTCTAAAAAAATTATAATTTAACCCACAAAACTTTTAAAATAATTAATAACGTGAAATTCATAAAATTTTTGATTAATAATAAAATTATATATTATAAATAAAATTAATAAAATTTTAGGGGTGTTACATATATGATGTTATGAACAATAAATTTCAAGATTATTCAACGAAAAGTAAAAGAAAAAAGAAAAATAATTCCAAACATTAAAGTCCATGAATATTATTTTATACTTTATTAAAAAGAAGAAAATACTATGCAATCAAAAATCAATATATAGTTGAATTAAAAAATAAAATATGTGAGAATAATATAGAATACAAGATTGATTAGAAAAGAAATTTAAAATTACTTTAAATTTAAAAGACGATGAGTATATATATTAAGTTAAAACTTGAAATATAAAGAATTAGATAATATATTGGCTACTAAGAATTTAAAAACAATCTTATTTAATTTTAATTTTTGATTAAAAATCAATTAAGTTAAGATAAAATTATGATAGTGAGGATAAAAAAATTAAAATAAATCAAAATAAATATATAAAATAATTGTAAAGTTAAGATCAATATTAGTATATAAGTTAATAGAAATCTTTTTATTTGGTTCATAACTTAGTTATCGAATAATTAAGTCAAGAAAATAATTTGACATAAGCAATATTACTATTTTTTTATTTTGTTATTATATTTTCTAAAAGCATGAAATTTAGTATGTGACAAAATTGGAGAAAATAAGAGATTAAATAAATTTAGATGTTAGGGTTAAACAAACTAAAAGGATAGTTCTAGTATTTAACTTAAAAAAGGGTCATTGTTTTAAATTATCTCTATTTTGTTTATTTAAACAAAATGCCACTTGTAATAAAATAAAATCGTATGTGATAATAAATAAAAACCATGTGGTTAGGACCATAGACAACCCAATGAAAGTTCAATAGGACTGACATAGACAACCCAATGAAAGTTCAATAGGACTGACATAACCAATTCTCCCTAATGAGAAGAACGTCCTTTAAAGTAAGCCAAGACGCCTACAAGAGGCGCATTGACATAAGTAGTTGGCTCCGATTTTCCAGCATCAACACGATCATCTGCAAAAGAGTCATGCATATCAGGCCCTCCCACCACAGCTCCTATCAGCAGATTCGGATTAGGGCTATGGCTCAAGAAATACTGCGTGCCACCTTTGCACTCAATGTGCTCTGGCTGCTGAACTATAGAAGGCAATGAGGAAGCCCTATGATGAATTTTTTGTGGAAATTTCTTCCCATATCCCACCATAAATGAGATATTCAACGGATTATTACCTAATATGTAATCAACCTGCGTGCGAGAGAATTATTATTCATCACTAAGAAATTGTAGTACTAAAACTAGCATGACAAGTTCTAGTCGTATTTACCTGACTTTTTGTGAACTGAATGAGCCGTTTTTGGGAAATCGTCACATTACCACACTGGATAATATGATTAGATTGTTTTAAATACTTAGCATACGTCAATAGAAGAAACGATAGAGCAGTTGTATGCTGCATGTTACAAGCTCCTGGTTTGAATAGAAGCCCTCCTGAAAGAACAAGTTCAAACAAATTCTTACCATGCATATTATTGTTGGTTTTCTCATGACAACGATGGCTAGCATAAGAAATTTCAGAAAGAGATTACCAGGAGAAAAAGTCACTCTTTTGGTGGGAGATTCAGGCAATACAGTGCAGACAAAGTTGTCTGCATAGGAGACGAAAGGAGTGGTAGTCTCCAAGCTGCCATCTAAGACATACTGCAATCGGACATAATAACACAAAAAATTATGTTTATTGATGGTAATAGTGTAGAGCTTCTATTTTATTTTTTATTTTATTTTATAAACATATGACGTATGTATTAAATATTTTTTTTAAAAAATAATTGATTGAAAATTAAATTTTAACATATATACATACATTAAGTTAGAATAAAAGATAAAATAGAAAATGTGACACATAATCCAAAATATCATTATACACTAACTCTGAAGGATTGTTGGTCCTCTATCTTGGGTCGGTTAAACCCAATTGGAGTATAGTTTAGATTCGATTTTGTCTACATGTCGAATCTGAAGAGCTGAGTAATTGGAATTAAGCCATGTGGATCAAAAGTTGTGGTCCATGGCACTCCCCAGTACGTAAATACTTTCACTATAATGTCTACATGTACTTAAGCCATAATTTTTTTCCCACGGCACCAATTCACAGCATTTACCTCTTTTAAATCAATTATTAAGTTGGGGGATTTTCATTGGAAACTCCCAGTGATGCTGACATGTTATGTTGAATTATTCAAACCTAATTAATACACAACCGACTTGAGCCACACGGATCAAACTAGAAGAGAAGATCCTCCGAGTTCAACGTGACATTTAGTGTAGGAATGTAAGAACATACCTTGGAAACAAGAACATTAATTCCAGCATGTTTTGCATCCCATCCAAATTCTGACAGGCTGCCTTCAATCTGTGGTTTAAACTTTTCGATGTTCTGTATAACATAATCCCAATAGATAGACTTTTTAGTGGCTTTGCGTAGCCAAGCTGCCGCCCACAGCAATTCATCCTGCAAAAACGAACCAACTTCTTAATTTGTCCCTTCCTATACAACATTGAACCAATCATCCTTACAAACAGATGGGAATAGAGTGCCAATCAACAACTAGTTTCCTCAAAATTTCTAATTATACGATGAAAACCACCCATTGAGGAAAATGGACCTGTGGCATCCGAATTCACTCAGAGATGCGAAAAAATGCCAAGAGAGACATGTTGTGAATTGAGAGTTGTGTTTGCTAGGATAGAACTGTTATTTTGTAGCTGTTGATACTTCCTTATTTATGTACATCACAGTAAAAATGATTAAAACATCTATAACTTTTACGCTACAAAATATGAGTTCGATAAAATATAAAATAAGGATATAGGAAAAAAAAATCAATCCCAATAAAAAGGCCGAATAAATTGGATTGGGCACTTTTAGCGGTGTCAGCGGTTGGCACCGCATATAATAAGGCTTGAAAATTGAGATGTGGCCTAAGTGAAGGCAGAGAGAAAACTAGACACAGTTCAAATTTAAGTGCTCTATTTCCTATTTCACGTCAAATGACAAATAATTAAATATTTTATTATAAAAATACTTGATCGTTGGCAGTAGAAATCTCTTTAACTTTCCTCCTCCCCAAAGTGAAAAGAGGAAAAGAAAACATGAAACCCATAAAAGGACAATAAGTTTAAGTTTGTTACAGGGAAATTTTTATTTGTTGATCTAGAGCATACCTGATAGCCATTGTAATCACAGTAAAAGGGGCAGACTCCAGACCCGATACTGTCATTGTAAGACCCTCTGTACTTGTCTGCAAACTCAAATACCTGCTACAAAACAAATACATCTAGGCTGTCATTAGAAAGCATTGCATGCATACCACACCTTGCACAAATTATTCTACATATGCCATATAAGAAATCTATATAGAGTTATTCTATGATGTCGCAAAAACCAAAATCATAGATCCCCTGCACATTTTCTTTAGATACTCTTAATAACAAGATGATAAATTAAATTATACCTTTTATTACTACTAGTTATTTACAGAGCGATTTATACTAATTTAAACGTGCAAAGGTTTTTTTTGATAATTTTCAACAGTTTGAATCCATTATGCATTCTTATGGATATTCTTAATAGGGTGATAAAATTACGTATGCTATTATTACAAATTATTTAGGAAACAATCTCGATTAACCTAGACTTCAGAATATTTTTTCTTATACTTTTCAATAATTTTAAATTGAATTTTTGATTTCGAGATAGACTCAAAATCAAAACTTTACGAAGAGGTCACAAGCACAATTCAAAGGATTCTTTAACTTGTTGAGTATGATCTATTGGCCGATACCATATACATAAATTGTTAGTAATTCCTAAAAATAAGTAATTTCATTATTAATTATTAATATTACCTCATATATTTTATTACTTATATATACACAAAAAAAAATTTAAATTTAAATTCTCGAACACACATTTTTTATAAAACTTGTATTAAATGGTCACTAGGCATATTCCTCATGAATGTGCATAATCTATTCACTTGGAAAAAGAATTAGATGCATTACACTTCAGGTAAAATCATTATTAAACACTAATACCTCAAAAATAAAAAAAAAATTGAATTATAATTTAAGTTTGTTTTACCTTGGAGGCCCTTCCCAAAAGCACCTTAGAATACTCCCTATCTCCGAAAGCCTTGAAGACCAAAGAAGCTGCCGCCAGAGCTGCGGCTATCTCCGCCGAAACTTCTGAGCCGGGAGCTATTTCACTAACTGCATAAACAGTTCGAGGAGTGTCCATGTCTTCGGGCCTTTCCCAACAATTGTGATCGCCGATCGGGTCGCCGACCTGAGCAAATATGACGCCGGGGATGGCAGTGGATTTGAGGAAGTAATCCGTCGACCATCGGACAGCCTCCAGTGCATGCGGCAAGTCCGGGCCCATGGACTTGCCGTATTCAAGTACTCCCCAAGCTAGCACTGTTGTTGAGAATGCCATTGGGAAATTGAACTTCACATTGTCGCCGGCGTCGTAGTAGCCTCCGGTTAAGTCCAGCTGTATAATTATTATTTTTTAAATCCTATGATTAATTTAATGGGCTATTTATGCAAGAAGCTTCATAACATGTATTTGAAATTAATTTCAAGATACTTAAGAATTTATCTATTGAAATTAAGAATTAAAACCTCAAGGAGGGCAGTTTAGATTTTTTATTTTATTTTTTACTTTATATTGTGAATATATGATATGTGTTAAATATTTTTTTAAAAAAATAAATAATTCAGAATCATATACATTTTGCGTGTATTAATTAAGTTAGAACAGAAGATAAAATATACAAAAAAATAGAAAAATACGAAAAATGTGAAATTATTGATGATATCAAATCTTGTTTGTTTATTTATAAGATGTTCTCTTTTCTCAATGTCTATTAAAGTATAAAATTCTTGAACCTTGTATCAACAGAATAAGAAGAATTAAGTTTTCATATTTGATAATAAATTTTAAAGATAATACATATATATAAAGACATGTGATGAATGATCAATAATATTTTTGAACATAAGAAATCTTCTTTCATCGCTGTGTAATGTCTATTATCATCTGTATAAAGCAAATAATTCACATATTACTCGCATACACTATTAGTACAAGCAAACTCAAGTGGAATTGTGGAAAGTTTTCAACTTTACTAAATAGGCTACATTTTGAAGTTATATTCATTTTTGTTGGAAGTATAACGATTTTTAGTATAACCAGAATAAAAGCGGTCTATGGACATTTAAGGTAAATTGCTATCAGGTTAACCGTATTGGAAGAAATCTTTATTTAACTAATGGATACATTCTCCTTAAACTAATCAAACTTTAAACGCTTGGACGAATTCTAATATTGGAACAAAGATTGGCAACAAAAAACACTATCAAATCGAGAACATTCAGCAAATAACTATGTCAATCAAGAGAGAAAATTTTTGCAACATATAGCAAATATTAAGTTAATTGGATCTATTAACATTAATTTTTAGTTCAATAATACTGTTTCTCACTTTATATATATATATATCAAAAAATGGGAAGAAAATAACAGACTTACACCCTTGTCAATGCCATCATGAAGAGCGGAGTCCTTCCTCCACACCACGCGTTGTGTCAGGGGCAACTTTCCCGACCTTTGGCCCTCAAAAAATAGTATACTCTTCGATAAAACATCACCATAATCATGCGAAAATGCTTTTTCCATACTCATAACAACTAATATTATCAATGATATTCTCATTAAGTACTTTTCTCCCATCATTCTTGCTACTTCTATTTCTCTGTCTATGGATTCTTGTTATAAGTCTATCACATCCCAAGAAACAATGAACATGAGAATCCACTTTTGAAGGTGACACTGTTTTTATTGCTCATTAAGGTTGTTTGCTTTGGGTAATAAAATGGATCTCCATAGAGGTATGTTTGGTTCTTTAAGTGAAATCAACTAACTTTAAGTGAAGTTCACACATCAACTGCAAATAGTCAATGGCTTGTACTGAGAAAGAAACTTATAACGGTTTGTTCTATATGTGTTAATTTCCTTAGGATCGCAATACTTCATCAAAGTTATCTCTTTTACCTCGAATTTTACAATGTATATATTTGGTGGATATTAATATATAATCAGTTTAGATCTTTTGCTCTAAATTGATATTTTTATAACAAGTTATTAAGTCAATTCCTTTTAAGTATTATGTATATACAAAATAATACATTAAATTGGAATTGAAAATAAAAGTTCAAATATCGTTGGCAGACGAGGAAGATGGTCATAATCTAATATAAAATGAACATGGGGACTAAACATGGTATATGGTAAAAATAAACATAAGACTAAATAAATTAGATTGCTCGAGAAATTTTTTATTTTTTTGTGATATTTGATATGATTATAATTGAGTTGATTTATTTACCTTTCAGCCTTATATGATATGGTAAAAATATACATAAGGCTGGATAAATTAAATTGCTCGAGAATATTTTTTTGGGATGTTTGATATGATTATAGTTAAGTTGATTTATTTACGTTTCAACCCTATTTGGTTTAATGGGAAATAGGATGGAAAAGCTTATGTGAGCCTGATTATGTGAAAATATTAATTAGCCACCCAAGTTAGAAGTTGGTTTCCTTTTCTTCTTATCTTTTCCAACTATTCAACTACATTCGTAATTTCTTAAATTCGGACTTTTTTGGGCTAAACGAAAAAGGTTATGAAAAGTTAATTCTCTATGAATACGAATTTTTCTTCTTCAACTTCATCCTTAAGTTCAAATTCAAACGATGTGTAATATTTATACTTGAGCAATTAGAACATACACACACTACAAGAATAAAATAAATATAATAACAAAAATATAAAATGTTAAAGCCATCACTAAAGATATGTAAAAAAAATAATTTTTATTTTGTTAAAGTATGATATTCAGACAATTAATAGTAATAAAATTTATGTCAAATTATTGCCGTTAATAATTAATGATAAATTTATATTGACAATTATATTTTTTATCATTGAGTTATGATCATACATGTATCGCTATTTGTCTGTATGTAAAGATTAATTTATACTCATTTTTTTTAATTAATAATAATCAATAGTAATAACTTTACACAATTATGAAATATTAAACTTGCGAAATATTTATTATATCAAAATAAAAGTTCTAGTCGTTTAATTCATATAATAAGTGATAAGTGCAGTATTTATGGATGATGGTATAGCACGATTTGGGGCAATTCTTGAAGATGGTGAGGGTGCTTTCATTCGAGCTATTTCTGGATACCATAAGTGCTGCAATAATCCAAAGATAGTTGAGGCTTTGGCTATTCAATCTACTCTCTCTGGGCTTGATTCTCACTACGATTCTCAAGGCTCCATTTTTACAGATGCTCAAGAGATTTTGTATGCGTTAAAAGCTAGAGATTTTGTTGCCAATAAATTTGGTCTGATTATCCAGAATTGCAAGGATATCTTAGCGCGTAGATCTGGCTTCTCTATTAGATGAGTGAGGAGGCAAGCTAATGTGGCAGTTCAGACTCTTGCTAGAGCTTCTCATAGTTATGCTAGTCCCTATGAATGGGAGGATAGGATAGGATAGGATAGGATAGGATAGGATATTCTCAATTGTATTTGTACTTTGATTCATTGAGTTTAATAAATTTCTCTTTTCTAAAGACAAAAAAGGTGCTAAGTTTAATATTATCAATTAAGTTTTTATCATTGATATTTTCTTTTTCTTTTAATGCGAAAATTCAACAATCAAAGAATTCAAAGATCTCAACTTTTCTAGTAAATTGGATTATAATCCAAAGCAAAGGATTAAACTTATACGAGATAATTAATACAAATACTCGGATTACACTCAATCCATATATACATATACAAAACAAATTTAGTACAGTTGTATTAGGATTTAGGCTATACTTATCCAACTTGTAAAATTTAATTTCCTTCTATGTTAATGGGCTTTAAATGGGTTGAGGGCAACTGACCAGCCCATCAAAAGGGATTTGAACTCCACAAGCCGTTATAAAATCTAACCTCTGCTTTCACGTTAAGAAGTCCAAATCAAATTCGGTAGCCCCATGCAAATATATATTAAGAGCTTAAACATAGTGCCTCGTACGTATAAATATGAGGCTAATGTCTCTCGACCAATTGACCACTGTGCTTAGTAGCCACATCCTTGGGATATATAAAACTACACTAAAAATTAATATTAGAATAAATCTTTTACAAATTATATGTACTACATAATAAATTTTATTAATTTGTTATAACAACAGAATTTACAAATTTAATAGTGATAGAACTAGCATATAAATTGTCATTGTGGGCAATTAATAACACACATTGATATAATAATAACTCAATGCCAATACAAATATTTTCATAGATTATTATTTCGATTCATTGTTCGTTGAGTTGTCACTATACACATGCTTCTAAGTTCTAATTGTTAATATCATACATAATTTTTCATCACTAGTTTTGAATAATAATACTTTCTTAGTATTTTTTCACCATTAGAGTCCTTCATTTAATTTTTTTTATTTTTATTCAGTATTTTAAAAGTTTGAAAAATTAGTAAATAAATTTGAAAATAAAAAGAGAGAGATTATATTTAGATATTTATTTGAAATAACTTGTCATCATGGCATGCCGACCTTATATGCACATAAGTGTGTTATGTTATTAGTGCTGAATATATTGATAAATAATAAATCACTCTTTTTTATAGTGTAGATAAATAAAAGTATAATTTCAAAAATAACCATACTAAATAGCATACAATATTAATATAAGCTCATTAATAGCAAGTAATTTTTATGTCAAAAATTCAAAAATATTAAATTTACCTACTAACACATCCCATAATTTTTTTTGTTATGTTTTCAAAATATTACTTACATTTTTTCATTTTATATTGAGTGATAAATGCATTTTTGAAATTAAACTGAAAACTAAAAGTATAATTGGTAATACAAAATTTTGGTGTAAAATTGAGTAATCGCCACTTTGAGTCTGTAAGAGATTTTTCTTTTTTATATAGTATAGATAATTAGGGTAAGTAATAAGTTGAAAATGTAGGTAGTTTACAATCTTAATGCTCAAAAAGACATATATTTCAAAATATATGTATATTTAATTATTTTGAAATACTAATGAGTACTTTATATCAAATTGGATTTGAATTTGATTAATATGATAGGGTAAGTTTAGTTAGAAGTGACAATTTGGGTGGGTTGGAGTGAGCGTATAATTAATTTTCTCTACCCAAATTCAATTTAACTTGGTGACATATAATTTGAATGTGCGAATACTAACTTGACTTGATTCAATTTCGGATTGACTAACCAATTCAACTCATCCAATCCAACTTGCGAACCTAATTTAAAATAATTATTTTGAATTTTTTTGTCATTTATTTCCACAATTAGCCTAGCTATACTAGTTTGATAAAATGAAATGAAATGCTTGTTTTTAAATAATTAAATTGTCATCCCTAGTGAATACAACACAAGTACAATATTTGCCAAAAAATTAAAATTTTATTTGCTTACTTCAAGTGGGATGCGTCGATTTAGGTAGGATCGAGTTGTTGTATTATCTAGAATCAAAATTTAAATTATTTATATAACCTCAAATTTTACCCAATTCAACTCATTTTTTCACCAATTTCCTATTCATTGTGTTTTACTGGGTCCCAACCCAAAATAGATTGTTCCAAACCCAACTTTTTTTATGTTGATCTTATGTCGAGTTGTCATGTTTATTCCAAATATTGCCATCCTTAATATTATAAGAAATTGAAAATAAAATAAGTAATATTTTCAAGAAAAGTAGGTATAAATTGATCATTTTGATGTTCAAGTAGTATAAAAAGTAAAAATGGCCCTTAAACAAATTGC
>JACGDI010005823.1:1728641-1739085 GCA_014898725.1 Jacaranda copaia
AGTCTCCAAGTCTTCAAATTCAAGATTATGTCTCAAGTCTCAAAGTATTCAAGTCAAGGCTCAAGTTTCGAAGTCTTCATATTCAATACTTAAGTTTGCAAATATCTAAATCCACAACTCAAGTCTTCAAGTCTTCAAATTCATGACTCAAGTCTCTAGATGTCCAAATTCAAAACTCAAGTCTTCAAGTTTCTAAATCAAAGACTCAAATCTTTAAGTTTTCAAGTCCAAAGCTTAAGTCTTCAAATTCCAAATGCTCCTAGATACGAGTATAAACTATCTAAAAATTTTAAATTAAAGTCTTTTCATGTGCTTCTTGATAAGAGTTTAAATTATTAATAAAGCTTTCAGATACGAGCATAAATTATTTAAATATTCAAAGTCTCCATATGTACTCCTTGATATGAGCTTAAACATTTCATAAGGCTCCTAGGTATGATTACAAGCTATCCAGATATTCAAATTCTCACCATGTACTCCTTAATAAGAGTGTAAACTATCTATTAAGACAAACTCAAGTAAACTCCTTGACATGAGTATAAATTGTCAACCAAATTTAAGTGGAGTATAAAATGTCTATTCAAGTTAAATATGCTCCTTGACGCATGAGCCTAAACTGCATGTTATTCTTGGTTTGCATGAGTATAAATTGTATACAACATCCTTCTTAAAAGGATATTTACTTTGAATTATATTATACTTGACCTTCTTATTGGGTATCATAGTTTGAGGAATGCTTCAAGAAAATTCTTATTACAGACGCATGTGAAAAATGAAGAGAAAAGGGAAAATTATTAAATACTTCAAGCCTTGTCTCTGTCGTGAATTATCGACACATCTTTCGCCAAGTTTTGAAGTGGGAGCATTTGTAGACATGCTAATTTTTGGTCAATTGAAAAGTGACACGTGTAAAATAATATTCTAGATATTAATTTAAAATTTTTATTTATTTATTGGAATTTACTAAATTTAATTTCAAAAGATAAATAGTTAATTTTAATTAATGATTTAGTATTTATTTTATACTCAAATCAAATATTGACAAATGTCAAAGATAGAGTGCCTATTTTTATGGACTAATCAAATCAAATATATCTGATATTATCTCTTGATATTTGATATTATCTTATCAAAGAGATAATCGTAGAAGGAATTCAAATCAATCTTTCCAAAGCTCATTTACACACAACACAAATTCTAGCAAATGAGAGGAACTTTGAAGGAATGTAGCAATTCTCTCAATCAAATTTAAGAAGATCAATGGCATTTAAGGCATTTTTTGCGGAGCTCATCATATTTTGGCGTTTGATTCGAGATTAAGGTGCGAAACCCTCGAATTAGTGTTATTTTTTCAAATCAAATTTAAGGAGATCCATAGCATTCTTTGCAGAGCTCATTAAATTCAAGATCATATTTGGAAGGGAAGAATTAGATAATTATATTAGAGATTGAATTCATAATTGATAAATTTTAATTTAATTTTATTTCTACAATATTTTTTATCTTATAATTTTATTTATTATAAATAAAGAAATTTGCGCTTACAATCATATTTGTTGCCTAGATTACACCTTTGAACATATACGGAACAAAATTTTCGCTACTTTCCAATCTTCACTTTATGCCATGCCCACTTCTCTTCCATCTTAAGGTGTGGAATTCGACAAAGTGAATCTTCTTAAGAATTAGTTTCTTAGACGCCGCACACAGAATATTGAAATAAGCGTGAAACTACAAATGAGAACTTTAATATATTTGGGTCCACAGTTTAAACGGTTTTTTAGTGGATAACAGGTTCCAATCGACCTTGATAAGTCAATTATTTTTAGAGATGATTGTGGATAACATAGTGTTTAGAATTGTGAGATTGATAATTCCTTAAATAGTTAAGTGCGGAAAAGGTATGGACGTAGAGTTGTTTATGCAGGTAAGTGCGTAGATCGAAGCGCAAGGGGGTTGCAACTTAGGGATTTAGCTGTATGGGTCTAAGTCTTTCTTTCAATCTTGGGCCTTTAAGACAAATGGGGAGAGTATTTATAGGTATTTATTGAGGTGTATCAGTCCCATCAATTTTATGTGATTTCGTGTAATTTCGTCAAGTGTCTAAATTCTAAGGTCATAATTTTGGTTCAATCTTGTAACTAGGTATAATCGGCTCTCTTCCCACAATAAAAAATTTAATAACATCTCAATTTAGTTACCCTAAATCTAAACTCAACAATACTATATCAATTAGTGATTGTTAACGTATTTTGTCGGAATTTATCTCCTTTACTTTCATTCAACTTTTCAAAACTACAACATATTGAGATTGTACTCAAATTATCTAAATCATAATATTTTCATGAAACAACTCATGAATTAAAATGAAACCGAACACCGCATACTATTTAATTTGCGGTTTATATTTAATGCTTGTTGACCAATAATTTTTTTTTTCTTGAAAAAAAAATGGAGGAAATTAACTTGATTTCCTCTACAAAAGCAGGATTGCGTCGTAAAAACTCCTAAGCACATGGGTAACCTGCAAATAAATGCTCATTTTCAGACATCTGGTTTGAACTAATTATTTATTTATACGGTGGAATATAGGCTCCTTACTTGAAGGGCAAAATTCCTTTAATTTGTGTACTACTTGAGAATCAAACCAAACACACATCATACAATTAGATGAGGTACGGAATCATATTCAACATCTTAATTGCCTTAATTAAATTTTCATGTTCTAATGTTACTTAACCTCGAATTTAACAACTTTAATTATGCACAGCTAAGATCGCAGTTTATCTTCACACAAGGCCGTCGCGCAAATATCGTCAAGCAATTCAATGAGTTCAAGCCACCTGATGCATTTCGTCAGGTCCTAAATAATAATTAGTTAGACTCAACATGTAGTTTTAATTAATTTTCAAAGAAAATTGAGAAATAGTAATTTTTGAGGGAGCTTTAATTTGATAAGTTGTTAATTATGAATAATTCTCTATCTCTCTCTTTTTCATCTATTTGCCCGATCAATTACGATGGAGTACGTTATAAAAGTTGAGATATAGAAGCATCAACTGATTTAATTAGTTCTTGATAGCCATGAAATTATTATCTTAACATGATTCTTTTCTCGAAGAATGCTTTAATTTATGGGACATCTCATATATATAACAATCAATAAATTTGAGACATAAAAAATAGGATATTGTTGAGATGTTCTATATTTGAACTTGAAGATGGATACCAACTAGTGGAGAGATGCCACCATCAATTTGATGATGACCAATCGGAAGGTTTGAAACGACACTACAAGAAACGTAGCACTGCAATGCAAAACAAAAATGTGTCAGATTTTTTATTTTTTATCGAATTGATTTCAGTTATAAAAGAATTCAGTGCGAAAATACGAAAAATCTCTATAATCTCTTCAATACAGTAAATTCATTATCTATTTTCGTTGGTATATGAAATTGGGTTTTTCAGTTGAGCTGAATTATACACTATAAAATCCTATGTTCATTAATTTTAGTCTTTGTTAAATTTCTACTTCTTTATATATATATATATATATGTTGTGAAATTCATTTCGTAACACACATGTATATAATCTATAATCTACGTACATTTATTTTTTCACGTAATATGGTTGGAGCATCATTGGAAGACTTTCGAAATAGATGCTACCCCTTTCCAACAAATTAATGCACATCTTCAATTTGTTCTAATCAATGGCTCTTGACACGATGTTAAGGCAAAGTCTCTCTCTATTTTTTTTCTGAATGGCCATAATCCATGAAACAAGGATCTCGTCATTTTAAAGATACTTCATTTTCAACTTTGATCAACATATTTTTATTCTTACATTTCCCTCCATTTCAAACCAAAGCCAACTGTCAATTAAATTCATTCTATAAAAACATAAACCCTGCAAGAATTTCAAAACCTTTTAAGACCTCTTTAAACTCTTTCGAAAAAAAACAATAGCCATGAGAACCAATATCTTCTTATACTTCTTCTTCTTGTTTTCTTTCATATTTGCAGATGATGAAATTACCAGTAAGGGCATCGACTGGTGGTGCAGCACCACCCCACACCCGGAGCCCTGCAACTATTTCATGGGCCGGTACAACCCGAAATGCGGGGAGGATTTCCGGACCATGACTATAGTGGCAGCCCTGGATCGGGCCGTGGATGCCCAAATCCAAGCCAGCAAGGTGGCGACGCGGTGCCGGAGTAAAAGAAAAACGCTTGTTTACAGAGACTGCAATAATCTCATGGAAAACACGATTCTCCAACTCAATAGCACTTTACAGAGCATCCAAACAAACACAACTTTCACATATTTCGACGGTCAAACATGGCTCAGCACGGCTCTGACGAACATCGAAATCTGCCGGTCGGGCTCCCACGATCTCAACGTCACGAAATTCAACTCGCCGATTCTGTCCGGCAATGTCTCCCAGCTTATAAGCAACTGTTTGGCCACTAACGGGGCGCTTCTGGGCAACTCATCATCAACCCTGGAGACGGCGGGGTTTGGTGATTATTATCATAAAGACGGGTTTCCGGGTTGGGTCTCTCCGGGGGACAGGAAGCTGTTGCAGGATTTGTCGCTGGCGTCGAAGGCGACGGTGGTGGTGGCGCAGGATGGGTCGGGGAGTTTCCGGTCGATTCAGGCGGCGATAAATTATGCGACGGCGAGAAGAGTTGGGAATGGGAGGGTTGTTGTTTACGTGAAGAAAGGGGTTTATAGAGAGAATATTCTGATTAGCCGGGCGATGAATAAGTTGATGCTGGTCGGAGATGGGATGAGGTATACGGTGATCACCGGCAGCCGGAGTGTGTCGGGGGGTTACACCACTTACAGTTCGGCGACCGTTGGTAAGTCTCGTCAACTTTGTAGTTTACGTCTTGAGTGAAATTTTTGAAATTAAGTTTTAGCAAAAAAATCTAAAAATATATTTTTTGATTATATAAATAATGTAATTTTAATTTTTTAAAATATAATTTTTTTTTCATTTTCATATGAATTCCGAATTTAAAACTAAATTAACACTTGTTAATTAAGAAAACTCAAGAATATCTAATAATAAACTATTTTAGCCATGATTGATATTGTGTTTTCTAAAAATTGTGTTAGAACACTAAATTTTAGAGAGGAAAATATTAAAAAAAATACTCTCTTTGCATTAACTGAAACAATTTTATCTATGCTAAAATTTCAAATTTAAATATAATATAATATTGCAATATAATGGAAAATGCTTCACTTAATTTGTTTCGTATTTTATTTTATAGAAGAAATTTGAGAATAGTAAAATTAGTCTTATTCCAAAATCACATCATAAGAAGTTTATAAATATCATTAGTTTTCCAAAGAATATTTTAGCTTTGTTTTTTGGTTGGGCGATATTTTATCAAGTTTTAGGAGATTTAATGGGCTCAGAAGTAAGCATTCATAGAATCCAAAATATTGTAGTAATATTTTTCTGATCGTTTTTTTTCCCTATTAAAATCGCTACAGTTGACTCTGATAAGTGAATCAATGAAATTAATTATTCCTCAGTCAATCTCTGCTCCAAAATATTTCTTTAATTGCCCTTTTAAGTGCAATTAACTGCTGCAAGCTACATTAATTGCAAATGAAGACACAAAAATATTTTAATCTTAAAAATTTGACAAATGATATTCATAAATATGATATTATCAAATAGACCATGTTAAAATAAAATCTATGATCTATAACTTTATGACGTGGATATTATTATAAAATCAAAGACTATACTTAATTAATATTATTCTTAGATTACTTGACTTGGGACAATAAAAATTATGTGAATTATATCATTTTCGGAATCAGAGTTATCTTTTACTTAGTATTTTGTATCGAACAGTTATTTAATATCCATGCAGTAAAATTGTTGTTGTTTTTCCTTTTAATTTAAAAAATTAAGTGCCTGTTTGTCTATATTTTTAATTGATTTCTGTATAAAAATAAAATATATTTGAATTAATTATATTAAAATAAGATAGAAAGATGAAATTTTGTTCAGTATATAATGTTTTTCTGTATGTAAATATATACCTTTAAAAATATATTTTTCACAATTTTAAAATGATTCGTGATGCTTTATATTAAATTTAATAACTGTAACAATAGAAAAATGTAATTTTTTTAAAAGGTATTTACTTGAAAAACATGTTTTTAAATTTTAAATAATAAAAGCTGACCGCCGGAGTTTGACAATAATTTCAGGGATTGACGGAATCGGATTCATCGCCCGAGGGATAACATTCCGCAACACCGCCGGTCCACAGAGCCTGCAGGCGGTAGCTCTCCGGTCCGCATCCGATCTCTCCGTCTTTTACGCCTGCGCGTTCGAAGGCTACCAAGACACCCTCTTCGTCCACGCCCAGCGTCAATTCTACAAATCCTGCTACATTTATGGCACAATCGACTTCATCTTTGGCAACGCTGCTGTCGTCTTCCAGAATTGCATAATCTACGTCCGCAAACCCTTAGTTGGTCAAGCCAACGTCATAACTGCCCAGGGCAGAGGCGACCCGTTCCAGAACACAGGTATATCCATCCACAATTGCCGGGTCATGCCCGCACCCGACCTCAAACCTGTCGTGGGGTCTTTCAAAACTTATTTGGGCCGGCCCTGGCAGCAATATTCCCGGACCGTGATTATGAAGACGTTTATCGACAATTTGGTGACCCCGGAGGGATGGTCGACATGGGAAGATTCGAACTTTGCTTTGAGTACTTTGTATTATGGGGAGTATAGGAATTTCGGGCCCGGGAGTTCGACGAAAAATCGGGTTAATTGGCCCGGTTATCATATTATAACGAGCTCGAACGTGGCGTCCCAGTTCACGGTGGCGAATCTGATAGCGGGTCGGGCATGGCTTCCGTCCACTGGAGTTCCTTTTACTGCCGGCTTGTGATATGCTATGTATTTTATTTTTTTTAGTAATTTATTAGTTGATTAATTTTGTACATGTCGTGTCATTATGACATTTATTAATTATTGTTATTATTAATATTAATATAGATGAACACCGCATTTGAATTGTTTTCTTAGTACTTTTCGGAAATTCCCAATTAATTTCACTTAATAAACTAAATAATCATACAAATACATTCTAAATAAATAAATCATAATAATTAAGCATACTACATACTAAATAAATAAATCATTCTAAATAAAAATACTAACAAAAAATCATACTAAATAAACATACTAACAGTAAAAAGTAACTAAATAAACAAATATATAACAAAAATTAAGGAAAAGAACTACTCACTAATGCAATGGAGGAGTGGTGATGGCGCGGCGAGCTCACGGACGGTTGGGTGGCAACAGCAGCAGCGATGACGATGAGTGTGGACAGGGGCAGCGATGGCAATGGCGATGGCGACGGCGACGGCGACGGCGACGGCAGGTGAAAGTGGTGAAAGGGGGTGGAAATTGTTTGTGAGTGGAGAAGGGAGGGAGAAGGAGAAAGAAAAAGAAAGAAATGGGGAAGAAGAAAGAGCCCATAGTTGATTTTATTAAGTTTTTCGAAGGAATTTTCGTTCCATCAGAAAACAATATTTTTAAAAAACCAAAAAAATGCAAGTTTCCGATGAAAAAGTACCTGTCCGAATTTAGTTTCCGATAGCCTTTCGACAAAATATCCATCGTATATGCCAGTGCCTTTTCCTGCCAAATTCTCTTCAAATTTGCAGATGATTTGTTGTCGATTTTTAGTTCAATTTTCAATGAACCCATTTATTCTCATAAATCTGTCGAAAATCCCTTGAAAGTTTTCAAAGGAGACGTTTCGTCAAAAACGTCAGTCGAAAAAGCAATGTTGTTTTAATGAAAATAATTTTTTCAAAATTAGATGAGAAATGAGTTCTTCGCATTTTAATACAGATAATTTATTTTAAATTTTTAATTCACTTTTATTTCACTTTTATCAAATAACTAATAGAGTTCAAAGAGTGGGATTTTCTTTTGATTTTTTTTGAAATTCTCATTTTCTTGTACCAAACATCCTAGCACTGCAAGAAAATATTATAATTAAAGACAAATATAGAGAAGCACATATCAAAACAGCTTCTAATGCTCATTTAAGTAGGTCATTTAATAATTAATGCCTTTAAAAGTGTTTGTATCCTTCTAGAGGCCTATCTACAAAGGCATAATTCGAAATAGCCACTAAATAATTAGAGTAAAAAAAATAGCGCAAGTCTGTATGAATAACAAGATGATAGGATATTAATTGTCAATAAAGTAGAAAGAAGATAATGGGCCATGGAGAATAACGCGTAAAAGCTAATTGTTAGACACTTGGAGTAAAACAACCCAACTCCATATAAATAGAAAGATAATGGGCTAATAAGTGACTAGACTATAAAAAGAAAAGACAAACTAGTTAGATAAAAATCGTCTGGGTACAGAAATAAAAAGATGATGGGCTATTCAACACTAATAATTGGACAGCTTATTAAGAATCGGCCCAAGCTTTAATTGTAAAGAATAAGGTTGTGGTCAACACTTCAGAAAATTACAACACACTCAGCACTACTGCTCCTCTCTCACGGACCCACACACAAAACACAGTGCTTCTTTCACTTGGCACGACATTATATATTTTTATTTCATCTTTTGATAATTTTTTATAGTTTGCAGAAAGCTAATTAAAATTTTGATTTTGCTGAAACTAGATCTATTATTCTGTCGCAAATTCCAGCTAGGATCACAAGCCAAGGGAAAGATTTTTACTTCAACTAAAAATCCCTGTGAGTGTTCGATGCAATGTCTACAACTAATAGCTTTTGAGTTAGTTTGTATCTTTGAAATCACTTATGATTCTACAAAAATTCTAGCTAGAATCGCAAGCTACGGGAAGAAGTTTTTGCTTCAGCCAACATTTTGTCGAAGTTTTCGGTGGATTTCAGTTGATTGCTTTGCAAGTCAGTTTATACTTTTAAGGAACTTACAATTATATATTAATTAAGTATAGGAAAAAAAATTTCTTTGTTCTGTTGCCTATTAGAATCGGTTGAATATTGCTGCTATATGTTTTCCATGTAACTTTTACCTTTCATCCTAATATGTGCATTTTTAAGATATGAAATGCAACGATGTTTGAGGCTTTTTTTTTTTAGTGTGTGTGACTTAATTTGGAAATTTGATTAATTGTCTAGGATAAAGAAACAAAGAAGAAACTCAATATGCAGAAAGTGATCTGTTTGAGCTTTCCATTGGGCCGGTGTTCCTGGCTTAATATTTTTTCTAGCAAGATTAAGACTATTGGAAGTAATAAGGAAGAAGTTGTTCATATCACAAATACATTTTTGGCACATATATACCCATAGTAAGCATGGTTACTTATGCATCGCATATTGTGCTGCTATTGGCAAGAAGATGAAGTGCACACATTATCCTACTTAAAGATTGCATATCTACTCTTGAGATGAAATTATTGGCTACTTAAATTTGCGTATGCACTTATTATTCTCAGTAATAATACTCCCTCATGGAGAAGTTAACACTAAGAATAGAAATATTTGAACTACTTAGTTCATAAATTAGTTTCAACAATTGAAACTTGATTATGATTTTGCATCTAAAAATGGACCAATAATTTCTCATATATTCATGCTATATTTTTGTCCTGGATGTGTTTCTTTCAAGAGATGGAAAAACATAAAGAAGAATGCTTGTCAAAGAAATTAATCTACAAATTTGTCCTACTCTTACGCCTAATATATACATCATATTCTTACTCAATTATACCTATTAAGCTTTATGACTTAAGGGCAGTGGTTTGCTTGATAGGTACTTTTGGAAATCATAAAACTGTCACTTGAGTGGAATGTAATCATATTTGCTTGTTGCTATTATCTAGTTACTTACATCCATTGCCTCATTGTAGGAGTCAAAACTGTATTTCTTTTATGCCCCTGGTTTGATTGATTATGGACCTAAGTGCTAACTGTTAAGATAAGTGAGAAACTGGAAAGTCTTGTACTGTGTGTGGGGGGACTCAGTTTTTCTTTCTCTTCTTTATGATGTCTATAGAATATATATTTGCATCTTTATGTGTATTTGCATGTGTATTTTCATACATAGGATTATATAATGATATAACAATTTCAGCATCATTTCTAAGCTTTTCTCTACTTGATTAGGACAAGTGACATAATGAGCAATGGAGTACGGATGCTTTTATGGAAAAGTGGCAAAATTAATGTACTTTTTGTTCTGGATTCAGTTTTGTGTTTGCTTCTTATTCTTAGAGCTTCGCTGTTGGTCTTGCTAAAGTTGAGGGGCTTTCACGCATTATGACTGTTCCTGGTACGGATGAATCAGTTAACAAGTTGGCACAAACTTTATAAATTGGTGAATCTTCATGAGATGATGGCATAATATTGCTCATGTATATCCTTTTTTTTTTTTTT
>JACGDI010005823.1:1739790-1766202 GCA_014898725.1 Jacaranda copaia
TTTTTTTTTTTGTACTGATTGAAAGGTTTTCTGTACTTTGTATTGGAAAAAAAGGTGGATTTCGTAGTTTTACATAGGTCAAATCTATTCTATGTGACTATGTTGTCTTAAACCAAAATGCTATACAATGCTAGCTTGCTTATAGGATTGCTTTTATTTTGAATGTCATTTATTTTTTGAAAGGTATAGTTTCTTTTATTAGCTTTCTTTTCCTCTCTTCTTCTTTCGAAAGCAGAATGAAATGAGTAATTTAAGGTATTAATATGAACCAATGGCCCAAGAAGTAGTAAGAAGTCATAACCAGCTCAAGGTCAGCATTTCTGGTCTTTGCACAAGCTGTAAGCTTGCAAATTTTATGGGTTCACTTTCTATAAGGACACATTATAAAGTAAAAACATTTGGATGAATTCAAGGGAATGGAAGTAGATTTTCTTTGCAAAGGACATATGAATCCTGCAGATGCAGTTCCAAAAAGTAAGGGAGAAAGCAGGCCCACCCATCGCGTCTCCTTGTCCGATTAATGTTCTCTTTCTTACCTTTCGTTTATTTGTATGCCACCTTCTTACATTCTTTTTAAACACGTCATTTCATTTACCTTCAAATTATTTCGCACTCAGTTTACGGCTGTATCAATAATTCTGCATATTTGAAAAGACTTCCATTATTTCATGATTTTAGATGTATTCCACAATTTGATGCATGAATTGCAATCGATTGAGCAAATAAATCCTTTATTTACAGTCTGATTTCTCATTTTTCCTAGAGTTACATTATACACGGTGTTTCTCTGTTTGTAGGTTGCATGATTTCAGTTGGTTATCTCTCAACTAAATTGGGTGGGTTGTATCGCTTGTACTGCATGTTCGAGACTCAACCATTCAAGCTACCATTCAAAATTTATTTCTCTTGATGGTTCTTCAATTTCTTTCCATTGATGTATGGTCATGAATGCTTGATCTTAAAATTTATGTTGTATTCTGTCATATCTAATAATGCAAGCTTGATTATCTACATCCACATGGTAGCTGCCAATGCTTACATTTTCTCCTTCTACATTTGTTTTCCAGCTTTGAGGAGTATTTCTTAATACATCTTATTTATTATAGTTCCTGATGCATAGATTCTGTAAGATGGATGAGAGTTGGATTGATTAGTAAAGGTATCCTTTCTTACTTTATGCTGATGAGGACCTCATGATTCTATAATTAATGGTTCTTTGCATGAAAAATATGTTGCAATTGGCATCAAATCAATTGAGATTTGTGTTTAGTTATATATTTAAGTAGTGATAAAATCTTATGGATGGATGCCAATTTGGTTAGAATCCACAAGTGTTATGTAAATATGAAGAGGGAGACAAAAGGGCTAAAGATTATTTATGTGGGGGAAATCCTACATTACTTGTGAGACAAAGTATGGGGGAATAATTGGGAGTATAAAAGACTCTTTGTCTGATACATGACCACTTATACGGCTGTAGAAGTTTTCCCAATGGGAATACACCTTATATATGATTCAAATATTGATGCTTGGTAAAGTATTAATTAAGGGACTCATGAGAGTGTGCCCATAAGTGTATCGCTGTTGTCAATTGCTAGTCTTGACTCAATCGAGGGCGATGGGCATTTGGGAAAATTATCTCAGGTCTTGGGTTAATTTGTTTGTTGAAAATTCTAATTCTATTTGGAATTTTATTTGAAATTTGAATTTTAAAAATTCGAAAGTCAAAAGGCTGCTAGAACCATTTTTTTAGTTACAGAAATTGCCAGAAACATTTTATACATTTGATCTAGAATGAATCTAGACCAGAGTAAACTTAGACGTCATTTTGGCTCTTTCTTCTTGCCTATATATAGTTGCTATTTAGGCAAAATAGGACACACAACTAAGAAAATCTCTTCTCTCCCTCTGATATCTATCTTTCTCACATAGTGTTGCCGATCACTTTCTGGCAACAACTAAGTAGTGGTGGAGGTTAAGCCTTTTGGAGTGCACCAAAAGGCTTCTGGACTATGTTATCCTGGAGGAAGTTTCGCTCTACACTCTTTGCATTGTTAAGGGCTATAATTTCTTCAAGGCAAACCATAATATGGTGATTTAGTCTAAGTTTTGTTACTATACAAAACTTTGAGATAGGTTCATGTTTTTCAATACTAATTTTTGTATTGTTGTTGTTATTTTAATCTGGTTGCTTGCTATTGGTTTTTGCAGTCATATTATTAGAATATCTATACTATCACTTGCTGTTTTCAAAAATATATTTCTAATATTAGTAGTTTACAAACACTGCTCGGTGATTATAAATTATTTTATTATTTCATTTATAATATGTGTTAACAACAATCTTGAAGAAATTATCTATTTAAGTGTTTGTCAAACTGCTTATTTGAAAATGGCATCTTCATTTGCTAGACCTTAACCAACTGATACTGACCCCAAAATAATTGAAATAATTGAGTAGATTGAGAAAGATCAGTTAGGTCGAGGGGCCATTTTGTCATCATTGTCAAATATTCTCTTTAATGTTTGCTGCTCGAACTTGTACATTGTTGAGTTGCTGTGGGATGAGTTGGACTGAAAATATAATATTGAAGAGCAAGGGCTCTAGAGGTATTCTGTTTCCAAGTTCATGAAGTATTAGATGGTTGAGGGAAAGTTTATAACTGAATAGATGCATGAATTGGTCAACATTGAGCATGCTCTTGCTGATGTTAAGATGAAACTTCCTGAGAAATTTCTAGTCATGTCCATAGTGGATAAATTTCCCAAGTCTTGGGAGAATTTTGGAATGACACTCAAGCATCAAAAAAGGATGCTATCTTTGGATGATTTCATGATTGCAATCAACATTGAGAAAGAACACCAGAATCAAATTTATGGAGTTCCAATTGACCACCAATATAAGGCAAATGTGGTTATTGAAGGGAAGAAAAGATTCAATAAAATGAACCAAATGAACTGTAACTCTAAGACCAAACGTAAAGGCAAACCTAAAGCCAAGAAACCAAAAGTAAATAAGCTATGCTGGAATTGTGGGCAGGTAGGCTACTAGGCTAAGGACTACCCTTCTAAGAAAGCTAAAGTCAAACCTAACTCAGTTGCCTTCGCAGTGGTCAACATGGTTGTTGGGGAGACTAGCCAAGTTAGAGCTCTAGAGATGACCATTGATGGTTATGCAACTTTAAAACCTGAAGTTTGTACTATTTGCGAACCTTTTGATTGGTTAATAGACACTGGGGCAAATGTGCATGTTTGTGCTAATAAATTGCTATTTGTGTCTTATCAGCCAGTCGATGAAAAAATTTGTAACAATGGGGAACTCTAGTGTTGTTAAGGTGCTTAAGATGGGATGCATGGACTTGAAGTTTCCTTCAAGGTGCATATTGTCCCTACTGAGAGTTCATCATGTCCTAACTATACAGATAAACATTATTAGTGGTTTTATAATAGTTAAGAAAGACTATGAGCTTACTTTTAAGTTTAATAAAGTTGTAATTCAGCATTTAGGTTTGTTTATTGGTTATTTGTCTGATGGTTTATTTAAATTAAGAGTTGAATATGTAAATTCTGATTCAATCAATAAAATTTTGTATTTTGAATCTTTGGTGAATACTATTGAAAGTTCTAATATATTACATAGTTGTTTAGGGCATTTGAATTTTGGTTCTATTAAATGCATGATGAACTTAAATTTGATACCTAAACGTGATATTGAACATGGTCATAAATGTCAAGTATGTGCTGAGGCTAAACAAGTAAGCAAACTTTACCAATTGGTTGAAAGGATTTTGAAATACTTGAGCTTGCGCACACAAATACTTGTGAGTTCAATGGGATCTTAACAAAAGATCAAAAAAGATATTTCATTACCTTTATGGATTATTGCAATAGATACTATTGCGTTTATCTATTAAAACATAAAGATGAAGCACTTAAAAAATTTATCATTTTCAAAAATGAAGCTGGAAATCAAATTGCTAAGACACTTAAGTGATTAAGATCAAATAGAGGTGCAGAGTAGGAGTCGAATCAATTCAATGAACATTACCAAAACTTTGGTATTATTCATGAAGAGACTCCTCCTTACTCTCCCTCATCTAAGGGGGTAGTAGAACAAAAGAATAAAATCTTTAAAGACATGATCAATAGTCTATTTTTGAATTCTAGACTGCCTAAATATATGTGGGGAGATGTTTTGAATACATCTTATCATATTCTGAACAAAGTCCCTCTCAAACATAAAGAGTGTTTGAATTCTAGAAAGGTAGAAAAACTAGCTTAAGATACTTTTGAGTGTGGGGCTATCTTGCAAAAGTTTTAGTCCTAGAACACAAGAGAAAAAAGCTTGGTCCTAAAATTGTTGATGTGGTCTTCTTGGGCTATGTGGAAACAAGCTACGCATTGAGATTTTTGGCAATTAAGTCCGAAATTCCAAGCATAGAAGTTAACACAATAGTGAAATTTTGTGATGCCACATTCTTTTAGGAGGTGTTTCTATTGAAAACTAGAATAACTCAGGATGTTCTTTAGATTCAACTCTTACATCGACTTTTATTCCTGAACATGTGGAAAAGATGTCAAATGTGGGGGTTAACCCAAGTAGTTCTGGTTCAACACTATTGGAGCTGAACTAGATAAACCTAAACGAAGTAAGAGAGCTAGGATTGTCGAGGATTTTGGAAGTGATTTCATCATTTACAATATCGAGGATCATCATGTGGCCTTCAAAGATGCTATGGCCTCATTTGAAGCTAAGCATTGGAAGGTGGCTATCAAAAGTGAGATTGATTCCATTATCTCTAATAGGTTATGGGAATTAGTTGATTTACCTTCGGGGTGTACTATGATTGGATACAAATGAATCTTTAAAAAAAATATCTTAAATATGATGGAACCATAGATAAGTTTAAGGCTAGATTAGTTGCCAATGGATTTAGACAAAAAGAGGGAATAGACTTCTTTGATACCTATTCCCTAGTTGCTCGGTTAACTACAATTCGGGTTCTTATAGCACTGGCTTCTATATATGGTTTCCCAATTCACTAGATGGATGTGAAAATAGCCTTTCTGTATGGTGATCTCGAAGAAGAGATTTATATGGATCAGCTTAAGAGATTTGTAGTTTCTCATAATGAGCAAAAGGTACATAAGCTTATTAAATCCCTCTATGGATTGAAACAAGCGCCTAAGTTGTGGTATGAAAAATTTGATAAAGCTATTTTTTCATTTGGATTCAACATGAATGACAATGATAAGTGCATTTACTGTATGGTTAAAAGTGAAGATTGTATTGTACTATGATTATACGTGGATGATATTTTATTGATTGGTTCTACCATTGAGATTATCAATGAGACAAAATCATACTTGAAAAGTAAGTTTAAAATGAAAGATATGGGTGAAGCTAATATGCTTCTTGGACTTAAGTTGATTCAATCAACTGAGGGTATAGCTATTTCTCAGTCTCACTATGTTGAGAAAATTATTGAGAAATTTGGCTGTAAGTATTGTAGAATTGCTAAGATACCATATGATCATTCTATTACTCTTTTCAAGAATGAAAGTGGTATTCTTGTATCTTAATTGAGGTATTCTCATATTATTAGGAGCTTGCAATATCTTGCAGATCGGATACCTCATTTGTAGTCTCAAAGCTGGTAAGGTATACAAGTTGTCCGAATAGAATCCATTAGGAAATTTTGGATAGGGTACTTCGGTATCTTGAAGGCAGTGCATCACTTACCTTGCATAATAGCAAATTCCTTGCAATACTTGAGAGATATAGTGATTCTAGCTAGAAAGCTAAAAACTCTAGTAGTAATGGGTGTATAGGGTGTACATTTATCTTAGGTGGAGGCACTGTCTCCTGGAAGTCTACTAAATAGACTTTGGTAACTTGGTCCACATTTGAGGCAGAGTTATATGCTTTGGACACAATTGAAACGGAGGCTGAGTGGCCACATGGGCTGATATTCCAATTACCCATGGTCAGTAAGCCTTTTTTTGCAATCGTTATGCATTGTGATAGTTAAACCACAATTGTAAAGATCACAAATTCAAAGTGTAATCAAAAGACCATGAGACATATCCAAGTTAGACTAAAGTCTATAAAGGAGCTTGTGTTTGATGGAGTTGTGGCCATTAGTTTTGTTAGATTCAAAGGCAAAATGGTTGATCCTTTGACTAAAGGATGTGAGTTATCCTTAGTACAAAAATCCAGGCTAGGAATAGGATCAAAAACCTATTAGTGATGCACATGTAGTGACAACCCAATCAACTAAGTGGAGATCCTAGAAGAAAGGTTCAATATGGTATAAACAAGTTGCTGAGTATGTCAAAGTACAAATAAACTTAACTTATCCTTTAGTATTTAAGTTTGTTACTTGGCATACCTGGAAAATGCTGCTAACTATTAGTAAAGTAAGAGTTCTAACTCTGAATGAGGTCAAGTCATATTGACAAGATGCAAGTGGTGCATCCTTGGAGATGCCCAACTAAGTGAATGAAGTCATTTGGCTGCAACTAAAGGAAAAGGATTATTCCTCAAAAGCATTCATGATATAGGATCAGAACATATGGTCGTAACGTGTTAAACCTAAAGATCACTACATAGCCATGTAACTTATTGTTCCCAATAGATGCCGCTGCATCCAATGGCTGAATTCAAGGCTTTGATCAAATTGTTTATGTGGTGGCATAAGTTGGATAACTTAATTGGTGGTTCAAATCATAAGGTACCATTATTAAAAGTATGTTACGGTAATCCTAGTAGTCCAATACTTTGGATTCATGGGGGATTGTTGTAATTGGCATCAAATCAATTAGGATTTGTGTTTAACTACATGTTTAAGAAGTGATAAAAACTAATGGATGGATGCCAATTTGGTTGGAATCCATAAGTGTTGTGCAAATATGAAGAGGGAGACAAAAGAGCTAAAGATTATGTATGTGGGGGGAAATCCTATGTTACATGTGAGACAAATTAGGGGGGGATAAATTGGAGCATAAAAGAATCTTTATTTGATGCGAGACCATTTATTCCACATTGAAAGTTTCCTAATGGGAATGCATCTTTTATGTGGTTCAAGTATTGATGTTTGGTAAAGAATTAATTAAAGGACTCATGAGGGTGTGCCCACACACATGCCGCCACCGTCGCCTACCCGTCTTGACCTAGCTTTGGCTTCAGCTTTGGCTTAGGTGAGGGCGATAGGAGATAGGTGTTTGGGTGTTTGGGAAAATTGTCTCAGGTTAATTTTTTATTGAAAATTCCAATTCTATTTGGAATTTTATTTGAAATTTTAATTTTAAAAATTCAAAAGTCAAAAGGCTACTAGAATCATTTCTACAATTACAGAAACTGCTAGAAATATTTCTATAGTTACTAGTTCAATGTATCTGGTTGAGAATGAATCTAGGTATGCTTTGTACATTTGTTCCACAATGAATCTAGACTAGAATGAACTTAGACATTCTTCTAGTTCCCTCACCTCATTTATATATAGTTGCTGTTGCAGGCAAAATAGGTCACACAACTAAGAAAATCTTTTCTCTCCCTTTGATATCTGTCTTTCTCACATAGTGTTGCTTGTCACTTTCTGGCAACTGAGTGGTGGTCGAGGTGAAGCATTCTAGAGTGCACAAGACAGCTTCTGGATTGTCTTGTCTTGGAGAAGTTTTGCTGCCCTCTTTGTACTGGGGTGGGATAATTTCTTCAAGGTAAACCATAATGTGGTGATTCAGTTTAAGTTCTATTATTGTACAAAACTTTGAAATAAGTTCCATTTTTTAATACTAATTTCTATATTGTTGTTGTTATTCCAATCTAGTTGTTTGCTTTTGGTTTTAGCTGGTTTTTTAAAACTGGACTGCAATCATATTATTGGAATATTTGTACTATCATTTGTTGTTTTTAGAAAAATATTTTTAATATTGATTTACAAATACTGCTCTGTGATTATAAATTGTTTTATTATTTCATTTATGTAATGCCCTAGTCGAGAGGTGCCAGCTTCCCACCAAGGTGCTACTCACTCCACACCACCAACCTTATAATTAATAGAAAATACATTTCTTAAAATTTTAAAATAATTAATTTTCACAAAAACATCCATTGAATGTTCAGTTTTGGATCGAAATATCCTAAATGTCATTCTGCACTTTTATCACCTTTATTACCTCATGTGTTGTTGGGTTAAATCTCTCTTTGCTGCTCGATCTTATAAAGGGTAAATAACGAAGAAAATAATAAAATAACGTAAGTCCAAGTGACTTAGTGAGATAATTTAGCATGGATAACAAAGTGATAATTTCAAGAATAGTATTTAAGAGACAAGTAGATGCATGAATTTTTCCTGAAATGGTGCGAGAAGGTTTTAGTCAAAATTTAAGGATGATCCATCTCACCACTGTCCCATACCAGTAATGAGACTTCACAAAATTTACCGTCTTTTATTGAGGTTTCAAGACATAAACGTTGAGCTGAGAAATCAACCAATACAGTTTAGCAAACATTTCAAATAAAAGCTATTAGCGGTTCTCTTACCTTATCTCTCCACTTTTTAAGACATAGAAATCTTTATTCATTCTATTTGAGTGATTGGCTCGGATAATAACAATCAAAGGTATGGCTAGCTACATGCCCATAGCCAGTTGCCTTTAGCTAACTACAAAGTCGGATGTGTTTAATGGGGTACTGGCTAAGGGTTGATTACCGTTGGTCCATTTTGCCCGGCCCACCTATAGGTAATCCCAAGGCCACTACCAAGGGTATTAATCATAATCATATATCACAGAATGTGTCCAACAATATTTCATATGACATATCAAGTTGCTGTGTTAACATCATACACACCAATTCAACATCAGGTTGGTTCCCAAGAAGACATGGTCATAGAATATATATTTCAAAATTATTTTCAGCGTCCTTAACATAATCTCCAATTTTGATGAAGTGTGATAAATTAGCATAAAAGAATGCTCAATGAGAAGGGGCGACGTGGAGTACTATTTTCATAAATAGTTTATTTATCAAAACTTGTGTACACACTCAGAATTCAATAATTCCAGTTAGATAAAAATCTAAAGTAGGTATGGTTCAGAAATTACTGAGGTAAAAACAAGGTGCACTACCAAGAGTATTACTGCAATCATGGATTGATGAATATTATAGAACAACAAACAATAATGGTTAGGTTTCAATATAAAACTGATCAAGTAATAACAACTCTCTATGTTTATTCCCCAGTAATGGAATTTCATGCTATTGAGTATAAACTCGCTTGCTAAATGTAAAGGAATTCCTAATCGTGGTCGCTCAAGTCTTGGCTTTCTAGTCAACCCAAGAACTATCATAAGATAACTAAGGCTATCATTTTATCAATCCTTTGAACTTTAACTATAAATATAACAAAAATCACTATCAACTTAAGGGAATTCCAACGTAGTCTTGATAATTCTTAGATGTTTACACAATTCACAACCTTATTTCCCAATTGATTTAAAATTTAAAGTAAATAATCTAAATCCAACATTAATTACAATTTCTGAATCATAATCCTTAATATACTGAAATATCCTTATCAAATTCCTCAATTACTCAAATTGTTTAGTCATAATCCTCAAATTCCATGTTACACTCAATATACAAGGTAATCACCTATCACAGTCCTTAATTCAACAAGTTAATAAACTGGTTGTTGAAATCTTATTTAAGGTCTCAACATCGGTTTGATAGTTTATTTCCTTCCCAACATTCACATAACTTAAAACTTTGATTTGAATACAATCCTATTTAGTTTGTAACATATCATATTATTAGGCCCACGAATACAAATAGAAAACCATCCTTCTTAATTTACCAAGTTGAATCCTACAATTAATTCTTAGCGCAACATGCATAAAATTAAATCATCAATCTGAGTTAAATTATAATTTAATAATCTTGACTTAATAAGATTAATTCATAACTAGGGCTAAAGTATGGTTTAACGGTCTCGATTTATGTTATAATCAGACTTCGATCTAAAAATTTAGCTAAATTTGATAAATTAATTGAATTAAGATTCAATTATTAAAATTACCCAAATTAGGTCAAATTGAGATCCAATCATAAGCCGAGAATAGCCCAGATGAATCTAAAATTGAATTCTGAGCAAACTACTTAGGGACCGCTATCAAGCGTCACCATCAGAAATAGAGACCACCACCACCATTAGGCATGTCTTGTCGAGGTGAGCAAAATCCCTCAACCAATTTCTTAATCGACCACCATTTGGTCATTCAATTAAGCTAAAAACTATAGTGGAGCCCTAACCTACCGTCGTTGTGCCCCCACCTCAATTTTTGCACTGCCGCTGCTCAAATAACCAAATTGGCTCCATCATCGCACTGTTTATAAGATTTCAATTAGAACCTCTTTGTTTCTAGCATGTTTCTGTTGTCAGAAGTAGCAGAACCATCACCTTAGCTGTTTCTCACTGTTGACCTCATTTTTCGATAACTTCACTAGTTATTTTTGGTGGTATTTAGTGTGGGTGAGTTTGTTGTGATGAGAGGAACATTTTTGTTTGATTAGTTTTGGGTTTTATGGCCGTTCTCTAGTGATTTGCCGTCTGGGTGGGTTTTGGGTGATTTTTGAAAATTAAGAAAAAATTTGTCCTTAACTTATATATATAAAAATATTTTTGGGCCTTCTTAGATTGACCCCAAAACTTCTTGGCCGATTTCAATGTTACCCCCAAATTTCTTAACTGCCTTCAATTTGGCTCCTGATCTTCAATTGAATTCTTTAACTTATAATTCTTACACATTGGCCCCTAGGATTTCTTAATTCCAGTCAATTAGGCCCAAACTAATTTATTTTAAAGTCCTTGAGCTTTTATTTCTCTCACCTTAACCCCCAAAACTTTAAAATTTTAAACAATTAAGTCCTTTTTTTATTTACAATTAAATCCTCCAATTCCCAATATTTCTACATAAACTTTAATTAATTAAATGTCAAGCAATCTTAATTAATTCCAAAAATTGTAGTGTTACAACCCCCCTAAGAGAATCTTGTCCCTATATTCTCATCTGAAATATAAAATATCTCACAGTGCCATCACATATCATTTTGCTATTCCTAAGGAAAATTTTGTTGAGGATCCCTATTCTTTCCAGCTTCCACATATTCTTTCTCCTCTTTTGAGTATCTCTTACTTGCCATAAAAGATGGGAATCTTTCTTAGTAGTAATCACTACTGTAGGTTTCTCGATTACTCACACTCACTTGAGTCTTCCATATTTTGTCAAGTGTTTTGAGTGATATTTTATGTCCCTATCCAACAAGATCATTTGCCTTATGCCTCGAGTCTTTCCAGTACCTATAAAACTACTCTCGTATGATCCCATATTCATCTTAAACACAAGTATGCTTGATATCCTCATAAATTTCCCAAGGAAAGATAAAGGTACTACTAGGATTAATTCATCTCTTTAATCCTCAAAATTTTCCATATATTGTTGTGTATTCAGAGACTAGCCTACTTCTCAATTATTTTGTTCGATGGAGCTATAGCCTTAAGAGATCATTTTTGATATGTATTGTCAAAGCCTAAGAAACATGTATTCACGACATATCCTTTGATCTTATTCAGCTTACCGTGACCTTAACTTTGGTATGATCAAAGTCCCATTTTCTCCCAAGGAATCATGTGTTTCCTATCTTATGATGTAAGGATTGATTTATCCTAAAACTCATAACTTAGATTCCTTGTAATCCTTCTATTCCTTGTCATTCCTTTTGGTTCAAATGTTGGTGCTTTAACTTGATATACTTTGACCATATTTTCCAAGAAATTCCATTATTGGTATGAATAACCCTAATGTAGTGAGACAACCCAAGGTAGTGAATTCTATATCCCGAATGGAACAATCTCGTTTCCACACTTAAATTCCTCATGATACATGCAATCATCTTTTCATAACTACCTCTTTGGTTGGCATGTATATATGAAACTATCTTGCAATTCTATTGGAAGAATGATAACTAACATGAATTAATCTTGGTCCTTAGTTCACAAAATCATCTCATATCCCTGTTCATTCTTTAAGGCCACCAATTCTCTTAAATAGATTAATTAATGAACTTATTATCATAAGTAAACCTCAAGTATACTCTTAGTATTAATTTGAGAAAGCCTAAAGAGCTCTGTACCTCTGACATAATTATACCTTAGCTTTTCCTAGTCAATTACACCCTAAACCTTTGTAAGATTATCTTGATGATCCTTTATGGTGTTATATACCTTTAAATGTGTATTTTCCCTAATCAATACTCGATTGACTTAATGCACAATTGATATTCCTATGAATATCTATAGCGCCAAGTATGAATATAGTATGACTCTTTCCTAAATTCTAAATCCACCAATTGTCTTGAATAGATTTACTAGAACCTAATTTAATAAATCAAAAACCTGTATATCATATCAGCAAACATGTTAAGAGTTTGACCACACAAATAAAATTGTATCAACCCCTAGTACCCACATTACAAACAAGAAGTAGTTCCCAGAATGCCTTCTCCATTGACTTATAACTAAGAACAATTCAGCTTAGTTTAATCTTAAATAAATTATTCAACCTTATCTTAGGCTAAGTTATGGGCATAGAGTCAGGTATTAGGATTCTACATTCGTTAAGGCTTATTAGTTCCTATCTTTGTCCCACAAGTTCTGGTATTTTGATTGCTAACCTTTTCATAAATCTCCATAAATGAAGCTCAAGAATTTACCTGAAGTCCTTTCCCTGAGATCTTTTATGATGCCTTAAAATTATTGGATTAGTTGTGTTTATTAATATTCCACAAAAGCAACATTTATCGCTAACTTATGGAAATATGGTTTCACTAGAGTTGAATTCTTGCTACATGTCTCCCTAAATGCTATTCGAATCTTACTGACCTAGTTTTAGTTATCAATAACTGTAAGAGCATCACATTATCTCCATTAGACTCCATGTTTGGCTTGCTTGCTTTAGAATCTTTTCCTAAAATTGAAATTAGGAGGTTGTTGCTAGCGTCAATCTTTTACTATACATTTCCCACTAGAGTATTCTCTACGTAACATTAAAATCTATTAGTGATCATTCATGGTAATACAAGTGACCTACATTTCCATTCGATTGATTCTTCAATCAGCATTAAGTTCTAGCATATTAAAATTCTAGCTCGAAAGGGCGCGCCTAACCTAATTTAACCTACAGCGTCTAACCTAGAATGTTTATGAGCAATGTGGAGATTACTATGTGATTATTTAGGGGTAACCCTACAGCTACTATCACTTGTACATAATCATTCGTATTATAGTTTCTCACTCGCCTAATATTTACATTAAAAGTGGCTAAGTTCAAGCTTAACATCCCTAAGATAGTATGACAAGTCATACACTTAGATACCATGGACCACTTGCTCATCCTAGCTGTATTAATTTAAATGACATTACTGAAATAGAATTTATGATATTATCAATATCAAAGTCTTAATAACCCAAATAGGTACGAAATAAAAGTTCAACATAATTACCTATCCCCAAAATGCATAATAAATCCAAGTCCACATTATCGTTAACATCAAATCCACATAAGCATAGACATTTACACGAGTCGCCCTGGAGTTCAGGCTTACATATGTAATACTTCACATAACCAAGCTAGGTTTGGCACATTTAAAAACTAATAACGAAATCATTTACGTTAATACCACCTAAGATTTCATAACAAGTCACATTTTCCATTTAGTTCATTGCCAATCCTCAAAATTTATATATATATATATATACTAAGTTCATTCATGAGCGATACGTTTATGATCCTTAGATCCCATTTATGAGATAAGGCCTAGATCACATAGAGCTAGATCTTCAATTGGCATTTAAAACTTAGACAGTACCTTTAACTACCTGTGTGCTTTTGTCCTTTTGAACGCTTGAGGTGGATTGCTTGACTTTAGAATGATCTCAAACAAAATGTTCATCACTATAATACTACATGCATTCCCATGCTTTTTCCAACACGTGCTCTCATTATGACGGAACTCACCACAGAAGCTATAGGCTCCAGTCAAGGATAATTGAAGTATCCAGGGTCATCCTAATGGTTTATTTCATTTCCAGGTGAATCTCACATATTACGAATGACATCATTTAGCTAATCACACTTGATATTCAATCATCGTAATTTAACATCCTACCCTTCCACTGCTAAATCTACTCAAGGTTTCTCACCTCCATATGTGGGCCTTTATTTGTCATTTACATGTCTTATATCTTTAGATTTCAATGATCAGTTAGGTCCCACCAGACAATAGCTCCCGTCCTTCATTAAATCCTTCTGAATTAAGATTCTATCAAAATTCTTACCTTATCATTTCCATTCAATTCCTCTAAATCGTTCCTTTTGGATTTTTTTTTCTATACCTTTGTCTAACATTTCTTTCTAGACTCCATTACTAACCATAGATATCTTTGGCATTCCTTATTAACTTTATTCTTATAGTCAACCCCTCTTTTGTTTGTTCTCTATCATCTTATAATCATATCAGTGAGTTTCCTTATTATTAATGAACTAATTTCCCAAATGTTCAAAATATGCTCAGATCTCCATAACAATCATCTTTACCTTAAAGGATTTCCTTATGAGAATTGTTCTCTATTTTCCTTTCAAATACCACAATATAATTACACTGATCAATCCCATTGTTGAAATATCGATTCCTTTGTGGTAGCAATATTATATGGACCTCAATCACATGTATAAATCAAAATGCTAACTATCCCAATACGATCCTCCATTTCTCAAGTTCTATCATCATAAGATATACTTGCACAGTGATGCAATACTAAAAGTATTATTCTATCCAACACCAATGAAGTTATATGCTTAACATTTTGAGAGTAGCAGATTAGATATTGGTTGGCCATCCCAACAACAATTCTTCACTCTTTTATTATCAAGCAATGTCCTAAAAGTTCACATCCTGTTGGGGATTGGGGAAGAGGAGTGTGGGATGGGGTGAAGTGGTTTTTAGGAGAAGGGGAGGAGATTATATTATATAATATAAATATGCATGCATAAACATAAATGTTAGGATAAATTCATATATATGTATATATATTATATGTATGTAAGTGTAAATAAAAAATATATATTTTTTTGAAAAGAAATATAGGTTTATATTTATAGATGTACATATATTTTATATATAAAAACAAATAAAAAATATATTTTATTTTTACAAATATTAATTATTATTAAATTTTAAAAGAATTAAAGAAAATTTTTATATATGAAAATTATGATAAGTATAAATAAATAATATATAATATATTTATAGATAAATTCCTATATGTACATATGTTATATAAGTGTATAGTTAAAGCTGAAAAAATAGTAGGTGGAAATTGAACACAAAACTGAATATGGGTTTGTGGATTTTAAGCCAATTAACCCATTTCTAAAATCATGTGACCCACATCCCTTAGAGTGTCGGTTAATTCACGCACCAATATATACGATTGGCTATGCTTTTTTATGCATTAAAATATAATTTTTCCCTTACTTATCAATTATTTGATCTATTTTAAGAAATCAAATAATATACTAATATGTATAAAAATATGTGTAATTTATATAGTCTAATGTGTGTAATAAACATATATAAATGTAAGGTATACCCAAGAAACCCCTATAGCCTCCCCCAATAGTTGCCATAGCAGTTAGTTTTTCATGGTTGTTGTGCTGCCGTAGGTCCAAAAAAGGTATAAATGTTAGATGCTATGGCAACCAATGTCTGTCATAGATAGTGGTTGGATTGGGCCAGATCCAGATTTGGTCAAACTTGACCACTACGCATTGTTTCTAGCCATGGCTACCTATTCAGGTTTAGGGAAGAGGGGTGCGGGATGGGGGTGAGGTGGTTTTCAGGAGAGGGGGGGGAGATTATATTAGATAATATATATATATATATATATGCATATATATATACATGTTATGATAAATTTATATATATGTATATATATTATATGTATGTAAGTATAAATAAAAATATATTTTTTTGGTAAAGAAATATAGGTTTTTATTTAAAGATGTACATATATTTTATATTTAACAACAAATATTAAATATTATTTAATTTTAAAAGAATTAGAGAAAACTTGTATATGTGAATATTATGATATGTATAAATAAAAAAATATAATATAGCAATAGCTAAATTCCTATATGCACATATGTTATGTAAGTATATTGTTAAAACTGAAAAATTTTTGGGTGAAAACTGAACACAAAATTGAATATGGGTTTGAGGAATTTAAGCCAATTAACCCTTTTCTAAAACCATGCAACCAACTCCCCTAATAGTGTTGGTGTAACTCATGCACTAGTATATACGATTTGCTTTGCCTTTTTGTGCATAAAAATATAATTTTACCCTTCTTTATCAATTTTTAGATCTTTGTTATGAAATCAAATAATGTACTATTATATATATAATATAATACATATATGTGTAATATATATAATATAATTTGTATAATAAATATATATAAATGTAATATATGCCCAACAAAAAACCCCTATAGCCTATCCCACTGGTCGCCATAGCAGTTAGTTTTTCATGGCTGTTGTGTTGCCGTACGCCAAAAATAAGAATAAATGTTAGATGCTATGGCAACCGATGGCTATCATGGATAGTGGTTGGATCTAGCTAGATCCAAATCAGATCAAACTTGACGACTATGCACTGTTGCCAACCATTGCTGCCATGGCTACCTGTTGGGGTTTAGGGAAATGGGGGCGGGTGAAGGATCGAGTGAGGTGGTATTTAGGAGAGGGGGAGGAAAATATATTATATAATATATATGCATGCATATATATATATATATATATACAGGTTATGATAAATTTATATATATGTATATATTCTATGTATGTATGTGTAAATGAAAAATATATATTTTTTTGGTAAAGAATTATAGGTTTATATTTATAGACGCACACATATTTTATATTTAACAACAAATAAAAAATATATTATATTTTTACAAATATTAATTATTATTTAATTTAAAATGAATTAAAGAAAATTTATATATATGAATATTATGATAAGTATGAATAAATAATATATAATATATTTATAGCAAAATTCCTATTTGTACATATGCTTTATAAGTATATAGTTAAAACTGAAAAAATATGGGTGGAAACTGAACACAAAATTGAATATGGGTTTGAGGATTTTAAGCCAATTAACCCTTTTCAAAAATCATGCAACCAACTCTCCTAAGAGTGTTGGTGTAACTCACGCGCTAGTATATACGATTGGCCATGCTTTTTTATGCATAAAAATATAATTTTACGCATACTAATCAATTGTTAGATTTTTTTAAGAAATCAAATGATGTACTATTATATATAATATAATACATATATGTGTAATATATATAATCTAATGTGTATAATAAATATATATAAATGTAATGTATACCTAACAAACCCCTATATCCCACCCTATTGGTTGCCATAGGGGTTAGTTTTTCAACGCTGTTGTGCTGCCGTAGGCCCAAAAAAAAGAATAAATGTTAGATGTTATGTCGATCGATGACTGTCAAGGATAGTGGTCGGATCTCGCCAGATCTAGATCTGATCAAGCCTGACCACTATGCATTGTTGCCAGCCATGGCCGCTATTGCAACCTGTTGGGGTTTAGGGAAAAGGGGTTGGGGAGGGGGCGAGGTGGATTTTAGGAAAGGGAGAGGAGATTATATTATATAATATACATATATATATGCATGTATATACATGTTTTGATAAATTTATATATATGTATATATATTATATGTATGTAGGTGTAAATAAAAAATATTTTTTTTTTGCGAAAAAATATAGATTTATATTTATAGATGTACGTATATTTTATAATTAACAAAAAATATTAAATATTATTTAATTTTAAAAGAATTAAAGAAAATTTATATATATGAATATTATGATATGTTTAAATAAATAATATATAATATATTTATTGCTGAATTCCTACATGTACATATATTATATAAGTATATAGTTTAAATTGAAAAAATAGTGGGTGGAAACTAAACACAAAATTGAATATGGGTTTGAGGATTTTAAGCTAATTAACACTTTTCTAAAATCAAGCAACCAACTCCCCTAAGAGTGTTGGTGTAACTCACGTGCGTGTATATGCGATTGGCTATGCTTTTTTACGCATAAAAATATAATTTTACCCTTACTTATCAATTATTAGAGCTTTTTTTAGAAATCAAATAATGTACTATTATGTATAATATAATACATATATGTGTAATATATATGATCTAATTTGTATAATAAATATATATAAATGTAATGTATACCCAACAAACCCCTGTAGCCTACTATACTGGTCGCCATAGCAGTTAGTTTTTCATGGCTGTTGTGTTGCCATAGGCCCAAAACAAAGAATAAATGTTAGATGCTATGGCGACCAACGGCTGCCATGGATAGTGGTCGTATCTGGCCAGATCCAGATCTAATCAAACTTGACCATAATGCACTGTTGCCTGCCATGGCTGCCATGGCTACCTGTTGGGGTTTAGGGATGAGGGGTGCGGGATGGGGCAAGGTGGTTTTTAGGAGAGGGGGAGGAGATTATATTATATAATATAAATATGCAAGCGTGCACATACTTGTTATGATAAATTCATATATATGTATATATATTATTTGTATGTAAGTGTAAATAAAATATATATTTTTTCCGAAAAGAAATATAGGTTTATATTTATAGATGTACATATATTTTATATTTGAAAAAAAATAAAAAATATATTATATTTTTACAAATATTAATTATTATTAAATTTTAAATGAATTAAAGAAAATTTTTATATATGAATATTATGAAAAGTATAAATAAAAAATATATAATATATTTATAGATAAATTCCTAATGTACATATGTTATAAAAGTATATAGTTAAAACTAAAAAAATAATGGGTGAAAATTGAACACAAAACTGAATTTGGGTTTGAGGATTTTAAGCCAATTAACTCGTTTCAGAAATCATGCAACCCACACCCCTAAGAGTATTGGTAAATTCATGCACCAATATATATGATTGGCTAAGCATTTTTTTGTATTAAAATATAATTTTTCCCTTACTTATCAATTATTAGATCTTTTTTAGGAAATCAAATAATATACTAATATATATATAATATAATACATATATGTGTAATTTATATAGTGTAATGTGTGTAATAAACATATATAAATGTAAGGTATACCCAAGAAACCCATATAGCCTCCCCCAATAGTTGCTATCGCTGTTAGTTTTTCATGGTTGTTACGCTGCCGTAGGCCCAAAAAAAAGTATAAATGTTAGATGCTATGTGTAGCGCCCCTTCCTAGGATAGCACCCAAGGTGAGGCACCATCTAGTTCAAATGTAAAACACGATTCATAATATCCTTAATAGGCCTATAACGAACTTTTAAAACTTAATTAACCAAAAGCAGCGACAAAAACAAGCTATCGATCAAAATAAAATGCAATATACACATCATCGTTCAACCCCTGAATACCCAACAAAATTACACAAGTCTTAGATCCTAGCTAACAGTTGACATATCACAATGTCTCGATTCCAAACTTAGCATTCGAGAGATTTTAAACTTACACATAAGCACCTATTCAATTACAGATTGTATCCCTTCTTCAGTCCAAGCTAAAGATCCACTTTTGCCTGTTTATCCTATCTGAGAAACATGAATAGTATGAGGGGTAAGTCCAAAGGACTTAGTGAGGGATATTCTTATCAAGAAATAACGGGGATCTGTCAGGAAAAATCTACCAGACGAATCATCAATTTATGTTCAAAACAGTGACATATCAAGAACAAGTAAGAACAATCAATAACAAGTTTGGTATGCAGATAATGACAAGTCCAAGAACAAATGATATCAAATTCAAGACTTTTAATAGGTACTAAGTCGGGGTTGTAATTGTTGGCTCGAATGGCCCGGGATCGTCTCAACCAATTCTGCTCGGGAGGTATAGAGCATCTCAACCAATCACAGTTGGGAGAAAATACAAATGGCTCGTCCGGTACATACAACAGCCAGATATAGACCAAGAACTACACCATCCTTATTACTCTAAGAGTAAACAGAATAATCAGAATACGATCAGAATAGAACAAACCCAAATATAATATGCAATCCAATAAATCAGAACAAACTTGCATATCAGAATCTCCTTATACCAATCAAACAAATAATCCCAAAGCGTGATAGCTTGGCAAACAATTGGTGTGGCACACTGTAAATACTTAAGCGAGCTGCTTAGCGTATCGCTGATACCTAAGTGGATCACTTAGCATATCATTAACACCTAGGCGGATTGCAAGGTGTGTCCCATGTATCCTAGCATTCCGTATAGGATTGGCACTCGGCCCACATATCATCGTACAGATAATAGAATAACTACTTATGCAGATGCCCAAGGGAAAATCCATAATGCACTGTCGGTTTCAAAGCAACAGATCAAAACAAAATAGTATGCCGCCAAGACAACAGAAGACAATAAACAAAAAATAGATAAGCTAGCATGGCCAATAAACACAGAACTGATAACAATTATGTCGACAAGGCAATCAATACAGTACAGACAGACAGATATAAGACAGACTAATATTAGAATAACAGATAATAGACAAAAGTTCTAGGCACCAGAATAGATAGAAAATGGAATCGATATAAGAAATAACCTTCACAGAGGTATTTAAATCAAATAACAGATAACAAATAGCAGACAGATTTCAAATATATATTAGAATACGATTCAAAAATAGAGAAACCCATACAGGGGCTTATTACAATCACAGATAAGAAATATAATGCCAGATTGGCAGACCCTCACAGGGGTTTCCAATAATTTAGAGTCATTTAACAAAGCAATACCTAGAGTGGGAGACCCTCATAGGGGTTACCAACAATCTCAGAGCAAGTTAAACAAAGCAATAACCTAGAGTGGGAGACCCTCACCTTCGTAGTGTCAAAAATCTACAGTCACCGTCAGTAGTTTACTGGCCCTTGGGTTCCAATTCCACATCACCTAATCCAAAAGAGTATATTTACAATTAAATCCACATTCAACCTTAGATCTTACTAATATACTTATCAATATTCCAAAACCACTAATTATCCTCTTAACACAACATTTATAGAGCTTGGGCCACACTATCAATACAAATATGCTAACTAAGCCTCTAATACAGAAATAGTCATGAAATTTGCCTCAATTATTAAAGACGTATAACTTGGTTCCCATTTACATATCATCCTTATATCATCATCCCAGCACTTCAATAATAATCCAATTTCATAAATCATAGCTAAATAGCCTAATTATCTTAATTAATCATAACATTACATAATTCTCATCATCCTCATTAAATCCAAATTTTACATCTAGCACAATATGACCGAGTCCATGATGCTTACATATATATCTTGCATGTCTCAGTTCTTGACCCCAAATCATAATTTTGGTCCAATTAATTAGTTTATATATCATAAATAAGCCTAACGATTTACTCAGATTACATTAGGAATCAAATTATTCAATTCACTAGTATTTTACCCAATAATTTTCAATCGGTACCTTAAAACCATGAATCGAGAGCACCACTACAATTGTCAGAATGAGGAGAAGAACTGGTCAAAAGTCGCAGGAGCACCGCCGCCGACCACTGCCAAAAAATGAGATTTCACCACCAGATTGTTCCTCTCATTACAAGGATTCCAACGCCACCTTTCGTTTCCAATTCCAAGCAGTGTACACACTAGAATGGGCCAAAAACCGCCACTTTCTCTTTTTTTCTGACGAGCTCTGATCAACGCCTTGCCGTCATCAGAATTGCCACGCAAAGGTACCTTCGCGATCCTCTTGTCAAGAGCTTCCTAACCCTGCCATCAAAATGGAGAATCATCGCTAGAAAAGAAGAAACCCAGCAACCTCATCACATGCACACCTTGGTCCTCCTTCGTTTGCCACCACTCCGCCGCCCAGTTGGTGGTTCTGAGGTGTGGGAGGTGTTGGTTGTGGTGAGGAGAAGAATTTGGTTGGTTTGGAGTGGTGAAAGGGTGCCAAAAATTGGCCGGAGATGGTGGTTTAGCTTTGGTGAAAAAGAAGAAGAAAAGAGAGAAAAAGGAAGAAGAAAAGGAAAGAAGAAGAAAAAGGAAAGAAAAGTGGAAGAAAAAGTGGCTTGCTCAATTTCTCAAATCTGATTTTGACTTTTTCTTTTTTCTTTTTATAAAATTTTAAATTATACAAATTTTTCCCTAATTTTTAAAAAATTATGATTAACCCCAAATTGATCAAAAGTATACACAATTAAGTATATGAAAATTATAATTTAACCCACAAAAATTTTAAAATAATTAATAATATAAAATTCATAAAATTTTCAAATAACAATGAAATTGTATTTTATAAAAAAAATAAATAATATTTTAGGATGTTACACTATGGTAACCGACGTCTGTCATGGATAGTGGTTGGATTTGGCCAGATCCATATTTGGTCAAACTTGACCACTACGCATTGTTGCTAGCCATGGCTGCGATGGCTACCTGCTTAGGTTTAGGGAAGAGGGGTGTGGGATGGGGGTGAGGTGGTTTTCAGGAGAGGGGCAGGAGATTATATTAGATAATATATATATATATATGCATATATATACATATTATGATAAATTTATATATATGTATGTAAGTATCAATAAAGAAATATATATGCATATATATTTTTTTGGTAAAGAAATATAGGTTTTTATTTGAAGATGTACATATATTTTATATTTAACAACAAAAATTAAATATTATTTAATTTTAAAAGAATTAGAGAAAATTTATATATATGAATATTATGATATGTATAAATAAAAAATATATAATATATTAATAGCTAAATTCCTCTATGTACATATGTTATATCAGCATATTGTTAAAACTGAAAAAATTGTGGGTGGAAATTGAACATAAAATTGAATATGGGTTTGAGGATTTTAAGCCAATTAACCATTTTCCAAAATCATGCAACCAACTCCCCTAATAGTGTTGGTGTAACTCACACACTAGTATATATGATTTGCTATGCCTTTTTGTGCATAAAAATATAATTTTACCTTATCAATTATTTGATCTTTGTTATGAAATCAAATAATGTACTATTATATATAATATAATACATATACGTGTAGTATATATAATCTAATTTCTATAATAAATATATATAAATGTAATATATACCCAACAAACCCCTATAACCTACCCCATTGGTCGCCATAGTAGTCAGTTTTTCATGGTTGTAGTGCTGCCGTAGGCCCAAAAATAAGAACAAATGTTAGATGCTATGGCAACCGACGGCTGTCATGGATAGTGGGCGGATCTATCCAGATCCAGATCTGATCAAACTTGACCACTATGCACTATTGCCAGCCATGGCTACCTATTGCAGTTTAGGGAAAAGAGGGCGGGCGAAGGATCGAGTGAGGTGGTTTTTAGGAGAGGGGGAGGATATTATATTATATAATATGTATATATGCACGCAAATATATACATGTTATGCTAAATGTATATATATACATATATATTCTATGTATGTAAGTGTAAATAAAAAAAAAATATTTTTTGGTAAAGAATTATAGGTTTATATTTATAGATGCACACATATTTTATATTTAACAACAAATAAAAAATATATTATATTTTAACAAATATTAATTATTATTTAATTTTAAATGAATTAAAGAAAATTTATATATGTGAATATTATGATAAGTATGAATAAATAATGTATAATATATTTATAGAAAAATTCCTATATGTACATATGTTATATAAGTAAATAGATAAAATTGAAAAAATAGTGGGTGGAAATTGAACACAAAACTAAATATGGGTTTGAGGATTTTAGGCCAATTAACCTATTTTTAAAAACATGCAACCCACACCCCTAAGATTGTCGATTAATTCACACACCAGTATATACAATTGGCTATTCTTTTTTATGCATTAAAATACAATTTTTCCCTTACTTATCAATTATTAGATCTTTTATATGAAATCAAATAATATACTAATATATATATAATTAATACATATATGTGTAATATATATAATCTAATGTGTGTAATAAACATATATAAATGTAAGATATACCTGACAAACCCCTATAGCCTACCTCAATAGTTGCCATACCAATTTGTTTTTCATGGCTGTTGTGCTTTCGTAGGCCCAAAAATAAGAATAAATGTTAGATGCTATGGCAACCGATGGCTGTCATGGATAGTGGTTGGATTTGGCCAGATCTAGATTTGGTCAAACTTGACCACTACGCATTATTGCTAGCCATGGCTACCATGGCCACCTATTCGGGTTTAAGGAAGAGGCGTGGGGGATGGGGTCGAGGTGGTTTTCAGGAGAGGGGGAGGAGATTACATTAGATTATATATATGCATATATATGCATGTTATTATAAATTTATATATATGCATATATATTATATATATGTAAGTATAAATAAAAATATATTTTTTTGGTAAAGAAATATAGGTTTATATTTATAGATGTACGTATATTTTATATTTAACAAAAAATATTAAATATTATTTAATTTTAAAAGAATTAAAGAAAATTTATATATATGAATATTATGATATTTATAAATAAAAAATATATAATATATTGAAAGCTAAATTCCTATATGTTCATATGTTGTGTAAGTATATAGTTAAAACTGAAAAAATTGTAGGTGGAAACTGTACACAAAATTGAATATGGGTTTCAGGATTTTAAGCCAATTAACCCTTTTCTAAAATCATACAACCAACTCCTCTAAGAGTGTTGGTGTAACTCACGCACTAGTATATACGATTTGCTATGCATTTTTGTGCATAAAAAAATAATTTTATCCTTACTTATCAATTATTAGTTCTTTCTTATGAAATCAAATAATGTACGATTACATATAATATAATACATATATGTGTAATATATATAATCTAATGTGTATAACAAATATATATAAGTGTAATAGATACCCATCAAACCCCTATAGCCTACCCTACTGGTCGCCATAGTAGTCAGTTTTTTAGGGTTGTTGTGCTGCCGTAGGCCGAAAAATAAGAATAAATGCTAGATGCTTTGGCGACTGACGACTGTCATGGAAAGTGGTCGGATCTGGCTAGATCCAGATCTGATCAAACTTGAACACTATGCACTGTTGCCAGCCATGGCTGCCATGACTACCTGTTGGGGTTTTGGGAAAAGGGGGCGGAGGAAGGATTGAGTGAGGTGGTTTTTAGGAGAGGAGGAGGAGATTATATTATATAATATATATATGCATGTGTATATATATGTTTTATGATAAATTCATATATATGTATATATTATATGCATGTATGTGTAAATAAAAAATATTTTTTTTTCGAAAAGAAATATATGTTTATATTTATCGATGTACATATATTTTATATTTAAAAACAAATAAAAAATATATTACATTTTTACAAATATTAATTATTATTAAATTTTAAATGAATTAAAGAAAATTTATATATATGAATATTATGATAAGTATAAATGAATAATATATAATATATTTATAGATAAATTCGTATATGTACATATGTTATTTAAGTATATAGTTACAATTGAAAAAATAGTGGGTGGAAATTGAACATAGAATTGAATATGGGTTTGAGGATTTTATGCCAATTAACCCATTTATGAAATCATGCGACTTGCACCCCTAAGAGTGTCAGTAAATTCACGCGCTAGTGTATACGATTGGCTATGCTTTTCTAAACTTGTCAATTATTAGATATTTTTTAAGAAATCAAATAATACACTAATATTTATAAAATATAATACATATATGTGTAATTCATATAGTCTAATGTGTGTAATAAACATATATAAATCTAAGGTATACCTAAGAAACCCCTATAGCCTCCCCTAATAGTTGCCATAGCAGTTAGTTTTTCATTGTTGTTGTGTTGCCGTAGGCCCAAAAAAAAGAATAAATGTTAGATGCCATAGCAACTGACGTCTGTCATGGATAGTGGTTGAATTTGGCCAGATCCAAATTTGGTCAAACTTGACCACTACGTATTATTGCTAGCCATGGCTAATAGTATATATGATTGGCTATGCTTTTTTAGGCATTAAAATATAATTTTTCTCTTGCTTATCAATTATTAGATTTTTTTTAAGAAATCAAATAATATATGAATATATATATAATATAATACATATATGTGTAATTTATATAGTCTAATGTGTGTAATAAACATATATAAATGTAAGG
>JACGDI010005823.1:1766302-1792038 GCA_014898725.1 Jacaranda copaia
ACACTATGCACTGTTGCCAGCCATGGCTACCTATTTGGGTTTCGGGAAGAGGGGTGGGGGATGGGGGCTAGGTGGTTTTTAGAAGAGGGGGAGGTGATTATATTAGATAATATATATGGAAATATATATATGTTATGATAAATTTATATTTATGTATATATATTATATGTAAATAAGTATAAATAAAAATCTATTTTTTGGTAATGAAAAATTGGTTTATATTTATAGATGTACATATATTTTATATTTAACAACAAATATTAAATATTATTTAATTTTAAAAGAATTAAAGAAAATTTATGTATATGAATATTATGATATGCATAAATAAAAAATTTATAATATTTTAATAAAAAAATTCCTATATGTACTTATGTTATGTAAGTATATAGTTAAAGCCAAAAAAATAGTGGGCGGAAACTGAACAAAAAATTGAATATGGGTTTGAGGATTTTAAGCCAGTTAACCCTTTTCAAAAATCATGCAACTAACTCCCCAAAGAGTGTTGGTGTAACTCACGCACCAGTATATACGATTTGCTATGCTTTTTGTGCGTAAAAATATAATTTTACCCTTACTTACCAATTATTAGATCATTTTTACGAAATAAAATAATGTACTATTATATATAATATAATTCATATATGTGTAATATATATAATCTAATGTGTATAATAAATATATATAAGTGTGATATATACCCAACAAACTCCTATAGGCTACCCCACTGGATGCCATAGCAGTTAGTTTTTCATGGATGTTGTGCTACCGTAGGCCCAAAAATAAGAATAAATGTTAGATGCTATGGTGACCGATGACTATTATGAATAGTGGTCGTATCTTGCCAGATTCAGATCTAGTCAAACTTGACCACTGTGCACTGTTGCCAGCCATGGCTGTCATGGCTACCTATTGGGGTTTAAGGAGGGGTGGATGGAGTGAGGTGGTTTTTAGGAGGGACGGAGGAGATTATATTATATAATATATATGTATGCATATATGTAAATGTTATAATAAATTTATATATATGTATATATTATATGTAAGTGTAAATAAAAAATATAAATTTTTTTGGTAAAGAAGTATAGGTTTTTATTTATAGATGTACACACATTTTATATTTAACAACTAATAAAAATTATGTTATATTTTTACAAATATTAAATATTATTTATTTTTAAATGAATTAAAGAAAATTTATATATATGAATGTTTTGATAAGTATAAATAAATAATATATAATATATTTGTAGATAAATTCTTATATGTACATATGTAATATAATTATAGAGTAAAAACTGAAAAATAGTCGGTGGAAATTGAACAAAAAATTGGATATGGGTTTGAGGATTTTAGGCTAATTAACCCTTTTCTAAAATATTGTGGCCGAGACCCCTAAGAGTGTTGTAATTCACACGCTTATATATATGATTTTCTATGCTTTTTTGTGCATAAAAAAATAATTTTATCCTTACTTGTCAATTATTAGATCTTTTACAAGAAGTCAAATAATAAACTATTATATATATAATATAATACATATATGTGTAATATATATAATCTAAAGTGTATAATAAGTATGTAGAAATGTAATGCATACCCAACAAACCCCTACAGCCTACCCCACAAGTTGCTGTGGCGATCAGTTTTTCATGGCTATTGTGCTGCCGTAGGACCAAAAAAAAGAAAAAATGTTAGATGCTATGGCGACCAACAGCTATCATGGATAGTGGTCAGATCTGGCCAGATGCAGATCACTATGCACTGTTGCCAGCCATGGCTACCAGTTGGGGTTTTGGGAAGAGGGATGGGGGTTGGGGGCGAGGTGGTTTTTAGTAGAGGGGGAAGAGATTATATTATAAAATATATATGCATATATATACATGTTATGTTAAATTTAAATTTATGTATATATATTATATGTATGTAAGCATAAATAAAAAATATATTTTTTTTTGGTAAAGAAATATAGGTTTGTAAATATAGATGTACATATATTTTGTATTTAGCAACAAATAAAAAATATATTATATTTTTATAAATATTAAATATTATTTAATTCTAAAAAAATTAAAAAAATTTATATATATGAATATTATGATAAGTAAAAATAAATAATATATAATATATTTATATATAAATTCCTATATGTACATATGTTATATAAGTATATAGTTAAAACTAAAAAAATAGTGGGTGGAAATTGAATACTAAATTGAATATGGGTTTGAGGATTTTAAGCCAATTAACCATTTTCTAAAATCGTGTGAGCCGCACCCCTATTAGTGTCGATGTAATTCACACGCTAGTATATACGATTGGCTATGCTTTTTTATGCATTAAAATATAATTTTTCCCTTATCAATTATTAGACCTTTTTTAAAAAATCAAATAATATACTAATATATATAATATAATACATATATGTGTAATATATATAATCTAATGTGTGTAATAAACATACATAAATGTAATGTATACCCAACAAACCCCTATAGACTACCCTAATAGTTGCCAAAACAGTTAGTTTTTCATGGCTGTTGTGCTACTGTAGGCACAAAAAAAGAATAACTGTTAGATGCTATGGGAACCGACGACTGTCAAGTATAGTGGTCGGATTTGGCCAGATACAAATTTGGTCTAACATGACCACTATGCACTATTGCCAACCATGGCTGCCATGGCTACCTGTTCGGGTTTAGGGAATAGGGGTGGGGGATGGGGGTGAGGTGGTTTTCAGTAGAGCGGGAGGAGTTTATATTAGATAATATATATAAATATGCATATATATACATGTTATGAAAAATTTATATATATATATATTATATGTATGAAAGTATAAATAAAAATATATTTTTCTGGTAAAGAAATGTAGGTTTATATTTATAGATCTACATATATTTTATATTTAACAACAAATATTAAATATTATTTAATTTTATAAGAATTAAAGAAAATTTATATATATGAATATTATGATATGTATAAACAAAAAAAATATAATATATTAATAGCTAAATTCCTATACATACATATGTTATGCAAGTATATAGTTAAAACTGAAAAAATAGTGGGTAGAAACTGAACACAAAATTGAATATGGATTTGAAGATTTTAAGCCAATTAACCACATTCTATAATCATGCAACCAACTCCCCTAAGAGTGTTGGTGTAACTCACATGCCAGTATATATGATTTGCGATGCTTTTTTATGCATAAAAATATAATTTTTCCCTTAGTTACCAATTATTAGAGCATTTTTCTGAAATCAAATAATGTACTATTATATATAATATAACACATATATGTGTAATATATATAATCTAATATGTACAATAAATATATATAAATGTAATGTATACCCCAAAAAACCTCTATAGGCTACCCCACTGGTCACCTTAGCAGTTAGTTTTCTTGGCGGTTGTGCTGCCGTTGTTCTGAAAATAAGAATAAATGTTAGATGCTTTGGCGATCGACGATTGTCATGGATAGTGGTCGAATCTAGCCAGATCCAAATCTAATCAAACTTGACCACTATGCGCTATTGCTAGCCATGGCTACCTATTGGGGTTTAGGGAAACGGGGTTGGAGATGGGGTTGAGGTGGTTTTTAGGAGTGGGGGAGGAGATTATATTATATAATATATGCATGCATATATATACATGTTATGATAAATTTATATACATGTAGATATATTATATGTATGTAAGTATAAATAAAAATATATTTTTTTGGTAAAGAAATATAGGTTTATATTTTTAGGTGTACATATATTCTATATTTACCAACAAATAAAAAATATATTTTATTTTTACAAGTATTAAATATTATTTAATTTTAAATGAATTAAAGAAAATTTATATATATGAATATTATGATAAGTTTAAATGAATAATATATAATATATTTATAGATAAATTTCTATATGTACATATGTAATATAAGTATATAGTTAAAACTGAAAAAATAGTGGGTGGAAACTGAACACAAAATTGAATATGGGTTTTGAGGATTTTTAGCCAATTAACCCTTTTGTGAAATCATGCGACCAACACCCCTAAGAGTTTTGGTGTAATTCAAGTGCCAATACTTATGATTGGCTACGCTTTTTTATGCAAAAAAGAATAATTTTACTCTTACTTATCATTTATTAGATCTTTTTTAAAAAATCAAATAATATACTATTATATATAATATAATACATATATGTGTAATATATATAATCTAATGTGTATGATAAATATATATAAATGTACTGCATACCCAACAGACCCCTATAGCCTTCCCCATTAGTTGCCATAGCAGTTTGTTTTTCATGGCTGTTGTGCTACCGTAGGCCTAAAAAAAAGAAAAATTGTTAGATGCTATGGCAACCAATGGCTATCATGGATAGTGATCGGATCTAGCCAGATCTAGATCTGGTCAAACTTGACCACTATGCACTGTTGCCAGCCATGGCTATCATGGCTACCTACTGAGGTTTATGGAAGAGGGGTGGGGGATGGGGGCAACGTGGTTTTTAGGAGAGGGGGAGGAGATTATATTGTATAATATATATATGCATATATATGTTATGTCAAATTTATATTTTTGTATATATATTATATGTGTGTAAGTGTAAATAAAAAGTATATATTTTTTTGGTAAAGAAATATAGGTTTGTATTTATAGAAGTACACATACTTTATATTTAACTACAAAAAAAATATTATATTTTTACAAATATTAAATATTGTTTAATTTTGAAAGAATTAAAGAAAATTTATATATATGAATATTATGATAAGTATAAATAAATAATATATAATATATTTATATATAAATTCCTATCTGTACATATATTATATAAGTGTATATTTAAAACTGAAAAAATGGTCGGTGGAAACTAAACAAAAAATTGAATATGGATTTGAGGCTTTTAAGCTAATTAACCCTTTCTAAAATTATGCAACCAACTCCCCTAAGAGTGTTGGTGTAATTCACGCTTCAGTATATACGATTGACTATGCTTTTTTATGCATAAAAATATAATTTTACCCTTACTTATCAATTATTAGATCATTATTAAGAAATTAAATACTGCACTATTATATATAATATAATACATATAATCTAATGTGTATAATAAATATATATAAATATATTGTATACCCAACAAACTCGTATAGTATACCCCACTGGTCACCATAGTAGTTAGTTTTTCATGGTTGTTGTGCTGCCGTAGGCAGAAAAAAAGAATAAATGTTAGATGATATGGCGACCGATGACTGTCAAGGACAGTGGTTCGATTTGGCTAGATCTAGATCTGGTCAAACTTGACCATTATGCACTATTGCCAGCCATGGCTATCATGGCTACTTGTTGGAGTTTAGGGAAGAGGGGTGGGGGACTGGGGCGACATGGTTTTTAGGAGAGGGGGAGGAGATTATAATATATAATATATATGCATATATATACAAGTTAAAATAAATTTATATATATGCATATATATTATATGTATGTAAGTATAAATAAAAATATATTTTTTTGGTAAAGAAATATAGGTTTATATTTATAGATGTACAAATATTTTATATTTGACTACAAATAAAAAATATAATATATTTCTATAAATATTAAATATTGTTTAATTTTGAAAGAATTAAAGAAAATTTATATATATATATATATATATGAATATTATGATATGTATAAATTAATAATATATAATATTTATAGATAAATTCCTATATGTACATATATTATATAAATGTATAGTTCAAATTGAAAAAATAGTAGGTGGAAACTGAACACAAAATTGAATATGGGTTTGAGGATTATAAGCCAATTAACCCTTTTCTAAAATCGTGCAACCAACCCCCGTAAGAGTGTTGTTGTAATTCACGCACCAGTATATATTATTGGCTATGCTTTTTTATGCATAAAAATATAATTTTACCCTTATCAATTATTCAATTTTTTTAAGAAATCAAATAACATACTATTATATATAATATAATACATATATGTGTAATATTTATAATCTATTGTGTATAATAAATATACATAAATGTAATGCATACCCAACAAGCCCCGATATCCTACACTACTGGTTGCCGTAGCAGTTAGTTTTTCATGGTTGTGGTGTTGCTGTTGGCCCAAAAAAATGAATAATTGTTAGATGCTATAGCGACTGATGGCTATCATGGATAGTGGTCGGATTTAGCTAGATACAAATTTGGTCAAACTTGACCACAATGCACTATTGTCAGTCATGGCTACTATGGCTACCTGTTGGGGTTTAGGGAAGAGGGGTGGGAGATGTGGGCGAGGTAGTTTTTAGGAGAGGGGGAGGAGATTATATTAGATACTATATACATATATGCATATATATATATATACATGTTATGATAGATGTATATATTTTTTTGGTAAAGAAATATGGGTTTATATTTATAGATGTGCATATATTTTATATTTAACTACAAATAAATAATATATTATATTTTTACAAATATTAAATAATGTTTAGTTTTAAAAGAATTAAAGAAAATTTATATATATGAATATTATGATTTGCAAAAATAAATAATATATAATACATTTATAGATATATTCCTATATGTATATATATATTATATAAGTATAGAGTTAGAACTGAAAAAATAGTAGGTGGAAACTGAACACAAAATTGAATACGGGATTGAGGATTTTAAGCCAATTAACCCTTTTCTAAAATTAAGCGATCAGCACCCCTAAGAGTGTTGGTGTCATTCACACACCAATATATATGATTGGCTATGCTTTTTTATGTGTAAAAATATAATTTTACCCTTGCATATCAATTATTAGATCTTTTTTGAGAAATCAAATAACATACTATTATATACATAATATAATACATACATGTGTAATATATATAATCTAATGTGAATATTAAATATACATAAATGTAATGTATACCCAACAAACCCCTATAGCCTACCCCACTAGTTGCCATAACAGTTAGTGTTTCATGGCTGTTGTGTGGCCGAAGGCCCAAAAAAAGATTAATTGTTAGATGCTTTGGCAATGGACGACCATCATGGAAAATGTTCGGGTCTAGCCAGATCCAGATCTGGTCAAACTTGACCACTAAGCCCTTTTGCTAGCCATGGCTACCTGTAGGGGTTTAGGGAAGAGGGGTGGGGGATGGGTCGAGGTGGTTTTTAGGAGAAGGGAGGAGATTGCATTAGATAATATATATTTGCAAATACATACATGTTATGACAAATATATATATATATATATACATACATGTTATGATAAATTAATATATATTATATGTAAGTATAAATAAAAATATATTTTTTTGGTAAAGAATTGTAGGTTTATATTTACTGATGTACAAATATTTTATATTTAACTACAAGTAAAAAATATATTATATTTTTACAAATATTAAAAATTATTTAATTTTAAAAGAATTAAAGAAAATTTATACATATGAATATTATGATATGTATAAATAAATGATATATAATATATTTATAGATAAATTCCTATATGTATATATATATATATATCATATAACTGTGCAGTTAAAACAGAAAAAATAGTGGGTGGAAATTGAACACAGAATTGAATATGTGTTTGAGGATTTTAAGCCAATTAACGCTTTTCTAAAATCAAGCAACCAACTCCCCTAAGAGTGTTGGTGTAATTCACGCACCAGGATATATGATTGGCTATGCTTTTTTATGCATATAAATATAATTTTACCCTTACTTATCAATTATTAGATCTTTTTTAAGAAATAAAATAATGCACTATTATATATAATATAATACATATATGTGTAATGTACATAATCTAATGTGTATAATAAATATATACAAATATAATGTATACCCAACAAACCCGTATAGCCTACTGCGCTGGTTGCCATAGTAGTTAGCTTTTCATAGCTATGGTGTTGCCATAGGCCTAAAAAAAAGAATAACTGTTAGATGCTATGGCGACCGACAACTGTCTTGGATAGTGGTTGGAACTGGCCAGATCTAGATTTGGTCAAACTTGACCACTATACACTGTTGCCAGCCATGGCTGCAATGGCTACTTGTTTGGGTTTAGGGAAGAGGGGTGGGAAATAGGGGCAAGGCGGATTTTAGAAGTAGGGGAGGAGATTATATTAGATAATATATATGCATATATATACATGCTATGATAAATTTATATATATGTATATATATTATATCTATGTAAGTATAAAAAAAATATTTTTTTGGTAAAGAATTATGGGTTTATATTTACAGATGTACAAATATTTTATATTTAACTACAAGTAAAAAATACATTATATTTTTACAAATATTAAGTATTATTTAATTTTAAAAGAATTAAAGAAAATTTATACATATGAATATTATGATATGTATAAATAAATAATATATAATATATTTATAGATAAATTCCTATATGTATATATATTATATAAGTGCATAGTTAAAACTGAAAAAATAGTGGGTGGAAATTGAACACAGAATTGAATATGTGTTTGAGGATTTTAAGTCAATTAACGCTTTTCTAAAATCATGTAACCAACTCCCCTAAGAGTTTTGGTGTAATTCGCATGCCAGTATATACGATTGGCTATGCTTTTTTATGCATAAAAATATAATTTTACCCTTACTTATCAATTATTGGATCTTTTTTAAGAAATCAAATAATGCACTATTATATATAATATAATGCATATATGTGTAATATATATAATCTAATGTGTACAATAAATATATATAAATGTAATCTATACCCAACAAACCCGTATAGTCTACCCCACTGGTTGCAATAATAGTTAGTTTTTCATGGCTGTTGTGCTGTCATAGGCCAAAAAAAAGAATAAATGTTAGATGCTATGGCGACCGACGGCCGTCAAGGATAGTGGTTGGATCTGGCCAGATCTAGATCTGGTCAAACTTGACCACTATGCATTGTTGCCAGCCATGGCTATCATGGCTACCTATTGGGGTTTAGGGAAGAGGGGTGGGGGATGGGGGTGATGTGGTTTTCAAGAGAGGGGAGGAGATTATAATATATAATATATATGCATATATAAACAAGTTAAAATAAATTTATATATGTATATATATTATATTTGTGTATGTATAAATAAAAATATATTTTTTTGGTAAAGAAATATAGGTTTATATTTATAGATGTACATATATTTTATATTAAACTACAAATAAAAAATATATTATATTTTACAAATATTAAATATTATTTAATTTTAAAAGAATTAAAGAAAATTTATATATATGTATATTATGATATGTATAAATAAATAATATATAATATATTTATAGATAAATTCCTATATGTACATATATTATATAATTGTGTAGTTCTAATAGAAAAAATGGTCGGTTGAACTGAACACAAAATTGAATATGGGTTTGAGGATTTTAAGCCAATTAACCCTTTTCTAAAATCATGCAACCAACTCCCCTAAGAGTGTTGGTGTAATTCACGTGACAGTATATAAGATTGGCTATGCTTTTTTATGCATAAAAAATATAAATTTACCCTTACTTATCAATTATTAGATCTTTTTTAAGAAATCAAATAATGCACTATTATATATAATATAATGCTTGTTTGTGTAATATATATAATCTAATGTGTATAACAAATATATATAAATGTAATGTATACCCAACAAACCCGTATAGCCTACCCCACTAGTTGCCATAGTGGTTTGTTTTTTTATGGTTGTTGTGCTGCCATAGGCCCAAAAAAAAGACTAAATATTAGATCTTGTGGCGATCGATGACTGTCAAGGATAGAGGTCGTATCTGGCCAAATCTAGATTTGATCAAACTTAACCACTATGCGTTGTTGCCAATCATAACTATTGTGGTTACCTGTTGGGGTTTAGGGAAGAGTGGTGGGGGATGTGGTCGAGGTGGTTTTAAGGGAAGTGGGGGGGGGAGATTATAATATATAATTTGTATATATATGCACATATATACATGGTATAATAAATTTATATATATGTATATATATTATATGTATGTCAGTATAAATAAAAATATATTTTTTTGGTAAAGAAATATAAGTTTATATTTATAGATGTGCAAATATTTTTATGTTTAACTACATATAAAAAATATATTATAATTTTACTGTTGCACCCTCTCTCAGGACAACACCTGAGATGAGGCACTACTTTGATTCAAACTAATTTCTCAGAGGTACAATTCAATAGTAGGCCCATAAATTCAAATATCTCCAAATTAACATTGATACAACTCCAACAGTACTAAACAACCCATAAAACGGATATATCCAAAGAGTTCAAGAAACTAAGTCATATTACAGTCTCTGACAGATTAAACCATCATTTTCATCTTATAATAGAAACTTCAAACAAAATTTGTACATCACAAGGTTTATAAGGTCACCCAAATAGTTACAAGTTCCATACTTAATTTTAGCTCTAGTTCTATTACAAAACAACTAAATACTTCTTTTCAAACTTGACGTCCACTAGAGCCCATCCCTATTTGAAAGATTATGAAATACAAATTGGGTAAGTCCAATGACTTAGTGAGGGATATGTGCAAGTAACAACAATTTTTACCGAGGAGAAACTCAACTCTATAAAACATAATTTTTTGAACTGAATATAATAGGATTCGAAAAAGTAGATAGACAGTACAAAAAAGAAAATAGGAAACTCCCTTGCCTTATTGCTTCAAGAACAGATTACAGGCAGATAGAAATCATTTAGGTAAATCAAACCTAAAGCATATGCATTCCAAGAAAAAAATTGTAAGACATGCAATGCAGATTCACCTTATACCAAACAGATAGAAAATTTACCTACAACTTAGTATGTGGTAGATGCTTATACGAACTGTATAGCACACTACTGATACCTAGGAGGAAATTCCTAGTGTATTGTCCGTACTCAGGGGGAAATCCCTACCGTACGGTTGGCACCCAGGGAGAAATTCCTAGCGTACCGGTGCCATTTAGGGGAAAATCCCTAGCATGCCTCTACATAATCAAACAAATCGCCCAGTATGACCCTTAGCCCACACAATCACCGTACAGATAATAAAATAACTGCTCATGTAGATGCCTAGGGGAAATCCCAAGCGTACTTCGGTTTCAGATCAACATATTAGAACATAATGGAATAGTATACTGTCAAGGCAATAGAAAATAGTAAACAAAAAATAGATAAGCCAGCATGGCCAAAAAACACAAAACTGATAACAGATATGCCGACAAGGAAATAGATGCAGTACAAACAATACAAATACAAGACAGATAGATATCAGAATAACAGATAATAGACAGACGTTCTGGGCACCAGAACGAACAGAAAATAGAACTAACATTAGAAATAACCCTCACAAGGGTAATCAAGTTAGATAACAAATAACAAATAGATCTCAAACATAGATTAGAATATGGTTCAGAAACAATAAAACCCACACAGGGGCCGATCACAACCACAGATAAGAAATGTAACGCCAAATCGGCAGACCCTTACAAGGGTTACCAACAAATATATGTAGCTTAACAAGCAACAACCCAGAGTGGGAGACCCTCACCTCTTGTAGTCCCAAATAGCAATAGCAATAGCCAAAAATTAATCTTACTGCTCGTTGGTGCCTAACTTATCATCACCTAATCAAGAAAATATGCCACAAGTTAAACTTCTCCAGATTCAACATTCATGCATAAATCCTTAGTCAAATTCCCATTCCAACACAATTTAACTTATAATGATTCTTGATATCAAAATTTATATTCAACTTATTATTAACTAATATATGAGTCCAAAATCATATCTCTCATTACCCTATTCCTCACATAGGAAAATAATCATTGAAATACCTATATCGACTCAAAGGCTCAACCTGGACAAAACTAACAACTACAAGCATGTATACACACACACATATATGTAACATGCAATATTTCAAATAAAATTTTTATCTCACTAACGAAGGCTCGAAATCACAAATTGAAAGCACCGGGATGATCATCGCATTGAGACGAGGAAACTACCTCTTCACTACTATCAAACCGCCACCTCCAAAAAATGAAACTTCACCACCAGATTGTTTCTCTCATCATGAGGATTCCAACGCCATCTTCTGTTTCCAATTCCGAGTAGTGTGGACACCGGAATGGGCCAAAAATTGCTAACTTACTCTTTTCTCCATCAAGCTCCGATCACTGCCTTGCCGTCTTCAGAATCACCATGCAATGACACCATTGCATTCCTCTCATCAAGAGCTTCCTAATCCTACCCTCGAAATGGTGAATGGTAGCCAAAAATGGAGGAACCTAGCAATCATCGTGATTGGCTCTTCTTGGTCCTTCTCTGCCACCGCTGCTCTGCCATCTAGTTGGTGGTGTTAAGCTATTGAGGTTGTTGGTTGTGGTGAGGGGAAGAGGTTGGTAGGTTTGGATGCATGAAAAAGTTGCCAGAGAACGACCGAAGATGGTGGTGACCTCTGGGCGAAGAAGGAAGAAAAAAAGGAGAAGAAAAGGAAAGAAGGAAAAAGAAAGAAAAAGTAAGGGGAGAAAGAGGGCCCTGCCCATTTCTAAAAATAAGATTTTGACTTTTTTCATTTTATTTTTATAAAATTTTAAATTATGCAATTTTGTCCCAAATTTTTAGAAAATAGCGATTAACCCCAAATTTCTCAAAAGTGTGCACATTTAAGTCTACAAAAATTATAATTTAACCCAAAATTTTTTTAAAACAATTAATAACGTGAAATTCATAAAATTTCTGATTAATAATAAAATTGCATATTATAAATAAAATTAATAAAATTTTAGGGGTGTTACATTTACAAATATTAAATATTGTTTAATTTTAAAAGAATTAAAGAAAATTTACATATATGAATATTATGATATGTATAAATAAATAATATATAATATATTTTTAGATAAATTCCTATATGTACATATATTATATAGGTGCATAATTCCAACTGAAAAAATGGTCGGTGGAAACTAAACACAAAATTGAATATGGGTTTGAGGATCTTAAGCCAATTAACCCTTTTCTAAAATCATGAAACCAACTCCCCTAAGAGTGTTGCTGTAATTCATGCGCTAGTATATAAGATTGGCTATGCTTTTTTAAGCATAAAAATATAATTTTACCCTTACTTATCAATTATTAGATCTTTTGTAAGAAATCAAATAATTCATTATTATATATAATATAATACATAATTGTGTAATATATATAATCTAATGTGTATAATATATATATATATATATATATAAATATAATGCATACCCAACAAACCCGTATAGCCTACCCCACAGGTTGCAATAGCAATTAGTTTTTCATGACTATTGTGCTGCCGTAGGCCCAAAAAAAATAATAAATGTTAGATGCTATGGCAACTGACAACTGTCAAGGACAGTGTTCGAATCTGGCCAAATCTAGATCTGGTCAAACTTGACCACTATGCATTGTTGCCAGCCACGGCTACAATGGCTACCCATTGGGGCTTAGGGAAACGGGGCGGGAGATGGGGGCGAGGTGATTTTTAGGAGAGAGGGAGGAGATTATATTATATAATATATATGCATATATATATGTTATGTTAAATTTATATTTCTGTATATATAATATATGCATGTAAGTGTAAATAAAAAGTATATATTTTTTTGGTAAACAAATATAGGTTCACGTTTATAGATGCACATATATGTTATATTTAACAACAAATAAAAAATATATTATATTTTTTCAAATATTAAATATTATTTGATTTTAAAAGAATTAAAGAAAATTTATATATGAATATTATGATATGTACAAATAAATATTATATAATATATTTATAGATAAATTCCCATATGTACACAAATTATATAAGTGCATAGTTAAAACTGAAAAAATGGACGATGGAAACTAAACACAAAATTGAATATGGGTTTGAGGATTTTAAGCCAATTAACCCTCTTCTAAAATCATGTAACCAATTCCCCTAAGTGTGTTGGAGTAATTCACGTGACAATATATACGATTGCCTATACTTTTTTATGCATAAAAATATAATTTCACCCTTACTTATCAATTATTAGATCTTTTTTAAGAAATAAAATAGGGCACTATTATATATAATATAATACATATTTGTGTAATATATATAATCCAATGTGTACAATAAATATATATAAATGTAATGTATACCCAACAAACCCTTATAGCCTACCCCTTTGGTTGCCATAGCAGTTAGTTTTTCATGGCTGTTGTGCAGCCACAGGCCCACAAAAAAGAATAAATGTTGGATGCTATGGCGACCGACGGCTGTAATGGATATTGTTTGGATATGACCAAATCTAGATCTAGTCAAACTTGACCACTATGCACTGTTGCCAACCATGGCTACCTGTTGGGGTCTAGGGAAGGGGTGTGGAGGATGGGGGAGATGTGGTTTTTAGGAGAGGGGGAGGAGATTATATTATATAATATATATGCATATATATACATGTTATGTTAAATATATATTATATGAATGTAAGTATAAATAAATTTATATTTTTTTGGTAAAGAAATAAGGGTTCATATTTATAGATGTACATATATTACATATTTAACTACAAATAAAAACTATATTATATTTTTACAAATATTAAATATTGTTTAATTTTGAAAGAATTAAAGAAAATTTATATATATGAATATTAAGATTTGAATAAATAAATAATATATAATATATTTATAGATAAATTCCTATCTATACATGTATTATATAAGTATATAGTTGAAACTGAAAAAATAGTAGGTGGAAACTAAACACAAAATTGAATACGGGTTTGAGGATTTTAAGCCAATTAATCCATTTCTAAAATCTTGCAACCAACTCCCCTAATAGTGTTGGTGAAATTCACGTGCCAGTATATACGATTGGCTATGCATTTTTATGCATAAAAATATAATTTTACCCATACTTATCAATTATTAGATCATTTTTTAAAAATCAAATAATGTACTATTATATATAATATAATACATATGTGCAATATATAATCTATGGTGTATAACAAAAATATATAAATGTAATGTATACCCAACAAACCCCCATAGCCTACCCCACTGGTCGCCATAGCAGCTAGTTTTACATGGCTGTCGTGCTATTGTAGATAAAAAAAAAAAAGAATAAATGGCAGATGTTGTGGCTATTGACAACTATCATGGATTGTGGTCGAATCTAGTCAGATCCTGATCTGGTCAAACTTGACCACTATGCACTATTGCCAGCCATGGCCGCCATGGCTACTTGTTGGGGTCTAGGGAAGAGTGTTGGGGATTAGGGGTGAGGTGGTTTTTAGGAGGGGAGCGGAGATTATATTATAATATATATATATGCAAATATATACATGTTATGATAAATTTATATATATGTACATATATTATATGTATGTAAGTAAAAATAAAAATATATTTTTTTGGTAAAGAAATATAGGTTTATATTTATAGAGGTACACATATTTTATAATTAACTACAAATAAAAAATATATTATATGTTTACAAATATTAAATATTGTTTAATTTTAGAAAAATTAAAAAAAATTATATATATGAATATTATGATTCGTATAGATAAATAATATATAATATATAATATATTTATAGATATATTCCAATATGCACATATATAATATATGCGTATGGTTCAAACTAAAAAAATAGTGGATAGAAACTGAACACCAAATTAAATATGGGTTTGAGGATTCTAAGCCAATTAACCCCTTTCTAAAATCAGTCAACCAACTCCCCTAAAAGTGTTGGTGTAATTCACACAATAGTATATACGATTGGCTATGCTTTTTTATGCATAAAAATATAATTTTACCATTACTTATCAATTATTAGATCTTTTCAAATAATGTACTATTATATATAATATAATACATATGTGTAATATATATAATCTAATGTGTATAGTAAATATACATAAATGCAATGTATACCCAACAAACTCGTATAGCCTACCCCGCTGGTTGCCATAGCAGTTAGTTTGTTATGATTATTTTGTTGCCGTTGGTCCAAAAAAAAGAATAAAATAAATGTTAGATACTATAGCAACCGACGGCTATCATGGATAGTGGTTGGATCTGGCCAGATACAGATCTAGTCAAAATTGACCACTATGCACTATTGCCAGTCATGGCTGCCATGGCTACCAGTTGGGGTTTAGGGATAAGGGTGGGGGATGAGGGTGGGGGATGCGGGCGAGGTGGTTTTCGGGAGAGGGGGAGGAGATTATATTTTATAATATATATATATATATATATGCATATACATACATGTTATGATAAATTTATATATATTATATGTGTGTAAGTATAAATAAAAATATATTTTTTTGGTAAATAAATCTAGGCTTATATTTATAGATGTACATATATTTTATATTTAACTACAACTAAAAAATAAATTATATTTTTACAAATATTAAATATTATTTAATTTTAAAATAATTAATGAAAATTTATATATATGAATATTATGATTTGTATAAATAAATAATATATAATATATTTCTAGATAAATTCCTCAATGTACTTATATTATATAAGTGTAGAGTTCAAAGAAAAAAATAGTAGGTGGAAACTAAACCCAAAATCGAATATGGGTTTGAAGATTTTAAGCCAAATAACCCGTTTCTAAGATCTTGCAACCAACTATCCTAAGAGAGTTGGTGTAATTCACATGCCAGTATGCACGATTGGCTATGCTTTTTTATGCATAAAAATATTATTTTACCCTTACTTATCAATTATTATATTTTTTTAAGAAATCAAATAATATACTATTATATATAATAAAAAACATATATGTTTAATATATACAATCTAATGTGTATAATAAATATATATAAATATAATGTATACCCAACTAAACCTCATAGCCTACCACACTGGTTGTCATACCAGCTAGTTTTACATGGCTATCGTGCTACCGTAGGCCCAAAAAAAAGAATAAATGTTAGATACTATGGCAACCAACGATTGTCATGAATGCTGGTCGGATTTAGTCAGATCCTAATATGGTCAAACTTGACCATTATGCACTGTTGCTAGCCGTGGCTACCAATTGGGGATTAGGGAAGAAGGTTGGGGGATAGGGGCCAGGTGGTTTTTAGGAGGTGGGAGGAGATTATATTATATAATATATATATATATATATGCATATTTATACATGTTATGATAAATTTATATATATGTATATATATTATATGTGTGTAACTATAAATAAATATAAAATTTTTTCGTAAACGAATATAGGTTTATATTTATAGATATACATATATTTTATATTTAACTTCAAATAAAAAATTTAGTATATTTTTACAAATATTAAATACGGATTAATTTTGAAAGAATAAAAGAAAATTTATATATATGAATATTGTGATTTGTATAAATAAATAATATATAATATATTTATAGATAAATTCCTATATGTACTTATATTATATAAGTGTAGAGTTCAAACTGAAAAAATAGTGTGTGGAAACCGAACCCAAAATCGAATATGGGTTTGAGAATTTTAAGCCAATTAACCCTTTACTAAAATCTTGCAACCAACTACCCTAAGAGAGTTGATGTAATTCACGCAGCAGTATATATGATTTGTAGCACCACCTATCGGGATAACCCCTAGTTGAGGTGCCATTCAATTCAGTATTAATTCAAAATCCATAATAAACAATAAGCCCTCAAAATTTTTCAAACTCAATAGAAAGAGTATCAGATTTCAAACTTAAACAACCTCAACAAAAGCATCAAAGTTAGCAACACAATTCAACCTAATCAACTTATACAAAATGCTATGACATACATAAAAGTTCCAAGTACATACCATCAATATTTGCGAAATGTTTAACACAATATATATGCACCTTGCAATGTTAATTTCAAACCTAAAATATCACAACATCTCTTGGGTTTACAAAATGTGCCAAAGTATGCCCATAAGCTATATACGCGACTATTCTAGTACAAAATTATATTTGCCGACCTAACTAGAAGTCCAAGCTTATCATTCAATCCTGTCTGAGAAAAATTAAGACAAAATGGGTGATAAGTCCAAAGGACTTAGTGAGGTATATTTAATAAGGAACAATAAGGACCTATTGTGGACGAATCAACCCAATAGATCATCACTCAATTTTTAGTATAGAACAAATCAAGAGCAAACAGAACAAATAGTAGCAAGACCAATAGACAGACAAATAACAATTCTGAAGAACAAACCATATCAAATTTAGGATTTCTAGTAGGCACTAGCTCGAGGTTGTACTGGTTGGGTTGAGCGGCACGGGATCATCTCAACTAATCCTGCTTGGGAGGTATAGAGCATCTTAACCGATCACAGTTGGGAGGAAATACAGACAGCTCGTTCGATCTGGACAACTACCCGATCTAGACCAAGAAACTTAACCACCCTTGATGCTCCATGAGCAGGGTACAAACAATTAGAATATGAGTCAGAGCATAACGACCTTATCAAATTTACCTTATCATAAGCTTCGGGCTTATTGCTTATCCCATGCACACAGCAAGGATTAACGTCCCATTGCTTAATCTAAGAGTTTTGGGCCTACCGCTTTTCCCATGCACACAGCAAGGATTAACATCCCGTTACTTAATATAAGAGTTCTGGGCTTACTGCTTATCTCATGCACACAGCAAGGACTAACGTCCTATCACTCCTAAATAAATATCACAAACAGTAACAGATAGCCGAACGAATGGATAACAGACAACCAGATAACAAATAGACATGAACAAGTGTGAGACAAATAATAATAAGAAATTTCGGGCACCAAAACAGACGGGAATCAAAAGCAAACTCAATAGATAATCCTCACAGGGGTGTACAAATCAGATAACAAATAACAGATAACAGATCAGATTTCAAACAACAGAATACGTATGGAAATAGAAAACCCACACAGGGGCTTATCACAAGAACAAATAGAAATATTCAAGTCCAAAGTGGCAGAACCTCACAGGGTTTCCAACAATTTAGGAGTAAGTAAACAAAGCAACAACCTAGGATAGGAGAACCCTCACCTCTTGTAGTCCCAAATAGCAACAGTCAAAATCAATTCTACTGTTCGTTGGTGCTTAGCTCGTCGACACTTAATCAAGAAAATATGCCACGAATCAAATTTCTTGTTCCATTCCAATAACCTTATTGAAATGCATCAAGCATTGTAAGGCCTCATTTATCACTAGGATATTACAAAATTCTTTAAAATTAATATTTACGCATAAATCCTTAGTCAAATTCCCATTCCAACACCATTTAACTTATAATAATTCCCGATATCAAAATTTATTTTAACTTATTATTAACCAACATACGAGTCCAAAAATCATATCTCCCATAACCCTATTCCTCACATAGGAAAATAATCAACGAAATACCTATCTCAACTCAAAGGCTCGACCCGAACAAAACTAATAACTACAAACATGCATGCACATATATATATATAACATGCAATAATCACATAAAATATCCGATCTCACTAACGAAATCTCAAAACCACAAATCGAAAGTACCAGGATGATCACCGTGTCGAGATGAAGACACTGTCTCTTTGCTGCCGCCAAGCTGCTGCCGTCCGTCGCCTTCAAAAAATGAGACTTCACCACCAGATTGTTCCTCTCATCTCAAGGATTCCAACACCACCTTTCATTTCTAATTTCGAGCAGTGTACACACAGGAATGGGCCTAAACTTGCCACTTTATCCTTTTCTCTGACGAGCTCCAATCTCCACCTTGCCGTTGTTGGAATTGCCATGCAAAGGTACTACCACGATCCTCTCATCAAGATCTTCCTAACCCTACCCTCAGAATGGAGAATCATTACCAAAAAAGAAGAAACCCGGCAACCCCATAACATGCACGCCTCGGTCCTCTTCCGTTCACCACCCGGTTGGTGGTTCTAAGGTGTTGAAAGTGTTGGTTGTGGTGAGGGGAAGAATTTGGTTGGTTTGGAGTGGAGGAAAAAGCCGCCGAAAATGGCTGGAGATGGTGGCTAAATCTCGGTGAAGAAGGAAGAAAAAAGAGAGGAAAAAAAGGAAGAAGAAAACAAAAGAAAGAAAAAGGAAGGAAAGGTGAGGAAAAGGGCCCCTACCCGTTAGCCAAAAAATCTAATTTTTTTTTGGTTTGATTTTCATTTTATTGTTAATAAAATTTGAACCCCAAATTTTCAGAAAATTGCAATTAGCCTCAACTTATTCAAAGTGGACACAATTAAGTCTACAAAAATTATAATTTGATCCACAAAACTTTTAAAATAATTAAAAACTATGAAATTCATAAAATTTTCAAATAATGATAAAATCATAAATTATAAATAAAATAAATAAAATTTTAGGGGTGTTAACATGATTGGCTAGGCATTTTTATGCATAAAAATCTAATTTTACCCTTACTTATCAATTATTAGATTTTTTTTAAGAAATCAAATAATATACTATTATATATAATAAAAAACATATATGTTTAATATATATAATCTAATGTGTCTATAAAAATGTAATGTATACCTAACAAAACCCCATAGCCTACCCCCACTGTTTGCCATAGCAGCTAGTTTTTAATGACTGTCATGCTACCATAGGCCCAAAAAAAATAATAAATCTTTGATGCTATGGCGATCAACGGCTGTCATGGATAGTGGTTAGATATGGTTAGATCCTAATTTGGTCAAACTTGACCACTATGCACTGTTGCTAGCCATGACTGCCATGGCTACTTGTTGGGGATTAGGAAAAAGTGGTGGGGGATGGGGGTCAGGTGGTTTTTAGGAGGGGGGGAGAAGATTATATTAGATAATATAAATGCATATACATGCATATTATGATAAATTTATATATATTATATGTATGAAAGTATAAATAAAAATATATTTTTTTGGTAACAAAATATAGGCTTATATTTATAGACGTACATATATTTTATATTTAACTACAAATAAAGAATATATTATATTTTTACAAATATTAAATATTGTTTAATTTTAAAATAATTAAAGAAAATTTATATATATGAATATTATGATTTGTATAAATAAATAATATATAATATATTTATAGGTAAATTCCTATATGTACTTATATTATATAAGTGTAGAGTTCAAACTGAAAAAATTGTGGGTAGAAACTAAACCCAAAATCGAATATGGGTTTGAGGATTTTAAGCCAATTAACCCTTTTCTAAAATCTTGCAACCAACTACCCTAAGAGAGTTGGTGTGATTCATGCACCAGTATATACAATTGGCTATGCTTTTTTACGCATAAAAATATAATTTTACCCTTACTTATAAATTATTAGATTTTTTTAAGAAATCAAATAATATACTATTATATATAATAAAAACCACATACGTGTAATATATATAATCTAATGTGTATAATAAATATATATAAATGTAATGTATACATAACAAAACCCCATAGCCTACCGCCACTAGTCGCCATAGCAACTAGTTTTTCATGGCTATCGTGCTACCATAGGTCCAAAAAAAATAATAAATCTTAGATTCCATGGTGACCAACGGCTGTCATGGAAAGTGGTCAAATATGGTCAAACCCTAATATTGTCAAACTTGACCACTATGTACTGTTGCTAGCCATGGCTACCATGGCTACCTGTTGGGGAATAGGGAAGAGGGGTAGGGGAAGAGGCAAGGTGGTTTTTAGGAGGGGGAAGGAGATTATATTACATAATATATATGTATATATGTACATGTTATGAAAAATTTATATATGTATATATATTATATGTATGTAGGTGTAAATAAAAATATATTTTTATGGTAAAGAAATATAGGTTTATATTTATAGATGTACATATATTTTATATTTAACTACAGATAAAAAATATATTATATTTTTATGAATATTAAATATTGTTTAATTTTAATAAAATTAACGAAAATTTATATATATGAATATTATGATTTGTATAAATAATAATTTATAATATATTTATAGATAAATTCCTACATGTACTTATATTACATAAGTGTATAGTTCAAACTGAAAAAACAGTGGGTGGAAATTGAATCCAAATCGATTATGGATTTGAGGATTTTTAGCCAATTAACCCTTTTTTAAAATCTTGTAACCAACTCCCCTAAAACTGTTGGTGTAATTCACGCACTAGTATATACAGTTTTCATCGCTGTCGTGCTACCGTAGGCCCAAAAAAAAGAATAAATGTTAGATGCTACGGCGACCGACGGTTGTCATGGATAGTGGTTGGATCTGGTCAAATCTTGATTTGGTCAAACTTGACAACTATTCACTGTTGCCAGCCATGGCTGCCATGGCTACCTATTGGGAATTAGGGAAGAGGGGTGGGGGATGGGGGCTAGGTGGTTTTTTAGAGGGGGATGGGATTATATTATATAATATATATGCATATATATACATGTTATGATAAATTTATATGCATGTATATATATTTTATGTGTAACTATAAATAAAAATAAAAAATTTTTGTAAAGAAATATAAGTTTATATTTATAGATGTACTTATATTTTATATTTAACTTCAAATAAAAAATATATTATATTTTTCCAAATATTAAATACTGATTAATTTTGAAAGAATAAAAGAAAATTTAAATATATGAATATTAAGTTTTGTATAAATAAATACTATATAATATATTTATAGATAAATTCCTATATGTACTTATATTATATAAGTGTAGAGTTCAAATTGAAAAAATAGTGTGTGCAAACTGAACCCAAAATTGAATATGGGTTTGAGGATTTTAAGGCAATTAACCCTTTTCCAAAATCGTGCAACCAACTCCCCTAAGAACGTTGGTGTAATTCACGCGCCAGTATATACGATTTGCTATGCTTTTTATGCATAAAAATATAATTTTACCCTTACTTATCAATTATTAGATAATTTTTAAGAAATCAAATAATGTACCATTATATATAATAAAATGCATTTATGTGTAATATATAATCTAATGTGTATAGTAAATATAAATAAATATAATATAGATCCAACAAACCCCAATAGCCCACGCCACTGGTCACCATAGTAGCCAGTTTTACAAGGCTGTCGTGCTGCCGTAGGCCCCGAGAAAAAGAATAAATGATAGATGCTGTGGTGACCAACGACTATCATGGATTGTGGTCGAATCTGGTCAGATCCTAATATGGTCAAACTTGACCACTATGCACTGTTGCCAACCATGGCTACCTGCTACGGTTTAGAGAAGCAGGGTGGGGGATGGGGGCAAGGTGGTTTATAGGAGACGGGGAGGAGATAATATTATATAATATATATGCATATATATACATGTTATGGTAAATTTATATATATATATATATTATGTATCTAAGTATAAATAAAAATATATTTTTTTGATAAGAAATAAGGGTTTATATCTATCGATGTATATATATTTTATATTTAATTACAAACAAAAAATATATAATATTTTTACAAATATTAAATATTGTTTAATTTTGAAAGAATTAAAGAAAATTTATATATATGAATATTTAGATTTGAATAAATAAATAATATATAATATATTTATAGATAAATTCCTATATGTACATGTAATTTGTAAGTATATAGTTGAAACTAAAAAAATATTTGGCGAAAACTGAACACAAAATTGAATACGCGTTTGAGGATTTTAAGCCAATTAACCCTTTTCTAAAACCTTGCAACCAACTCCCCTAATAGTGTTGGTGTAATTCATGCGCCAATATATACGATTTGCTATGCTTTTTTCTGCATAAAAATATAATTTTACCCTTACTTATCAATTATTAGATCTATTTTGCGAAATGAAATAATGTACTATTATATATAATATAATACATATATTTGTAATATATAATCTAAGGTGTATAACAAATGTATATAAATGTAATGTATACCCAACAAACCCCCATAGCCTACCCCACTGGTCGCCATAGTAGCTAGTTTTACATGGCTGTCATGCAGCTGTAGGCCCAAAAAAAAGAATAAATGATAGATGCTATGGCGACCGACAGCTATCATAGATTGTGTTCGAATTTGGTCAACCTTGACCACTATGCACTGTTGCCAGCCATGGCTACCTATTAAGGTTTAGGGAAGAGTGCCGAGGGATGGGGGCGAGGTGGATTTCAGGAGACGGGCGGAGATTATATTATATAATATATATATATGCAAATATATACATGTTATAATAAATTTATATATGTATATATATTATATGTATGTAAGTATAAATAAAAATATATTTTTTTGGTAAAGAAATATAGGTTTATATTTATAGATGTACACATATTTTATAATTAGCTACAAATAAAAAATATATTATATTTTTACAAATATTAAATATTATTTAATTTTAGATATATGAATATTATGATTTGTATGGATAAATAATATATAATATATAATATATTTATAGATAAATTCCTATACGCACATTTATAATATAAGTGTATGGTTCAAACTGAAAAAATAGTAGGTGGAAACTAAACACTAAATTGAATTTGGGTTTGAGGATTCTAAGCCAATTAACCCTTTTCTAAAATCAGTCAACCAACTCCCCTAAGAGTGTTAGTGTAATTCATGCACCAGTATATACGATTGGCTATGCTTTTTTATGCATGAAAATATACTTCTACCATTACTTATCAATTATTAGATCTTTCTTAAGAAATCAAATAATGTACTATTATTATATATAATATAATAAATATATGTGTAATATACATATATTCTAATGTGTGTAATAAATATACATAAATATAATGTATACCCAGCAAACCCGTATAGCCTACCCTGCTGGTTGCCATAGCAGTTAGTTTTTCACGACTGTGGTGCTGCCGTAGGCACAAAAAAGAATAAATGTTAGAATCTGCAACAACCGACGGCTGGCATGGATAGTGCTCAGATCTAGCCAGATCCAGATCTGGTCAAACTTGACCACTATGCACTATTGCCGGTCATGGCTGCCATGGCTACCAGTTAGGGTTTAGGGACGAGGGTGGGGGATGGGGGTGAGGTGGTTTTTGGGAGAGGGATAGGAGAGTATATTAGATAATATATTATGCATATACATACATGTTATGATAAATTTATATATATATATATATTATATGTATGTAAGTATAAATAAAAGTATATTTTTTTGGTAAAGAAATATAGGTTTATATTTATAGATGTACATATATTTTATATTTAACTACAAATAAAAAATATATTATATTTTAACAAATATTAAATATTGTTTAATTTTAAAATAATTAAAGAAAATTTATATATATGAATATTATGATATGTATAAATAAATAATATATAATATATTTATAGATAAATTCCTCTACGTACTTATATTATATAAGTGTAGAGTTCAAACTAAAAAAATAGTGGGTGGAAATTGAACCCAAAATTGAATATGGGTTTGAGGATTTTAGGCCAATTAACCCTTTTCTAAGATCTTGCAACCAACTACCCTAAGAGAGTTGGAGTAATTCACGCTCTAGTATGTACGATTGGCCATGCTTTTTTATGCATAAAAATATAATTTTACCCTTACTTATCAATTAATATATTTTTTTAAGAAATCAAATAATATACTATTATATATAATAAAAACCATATATGTGTAATATATATAATCTAATGTGTATAATATATATATATATATAT
>JACGDI010005823.1:1794876-1831434 GCA_014898725.1 Jacaranda copaia
GCTTTTTTCTGTCAGTTGATCAAGAAAAAAGGAGTTTTATATGTGTGCTTTGACTGTGGAAATGAGTGTTTTCGTAGGATTTTGTGTTTTGAGTTGTTTTTCTTTAAATTCTTACTTTGTTTGATAGTTATGTACCATTTAGTAGTTTTTTTGGCATTTAGTTGGATTATAATGAAAACTTTTGCGTGGGTAATTGTTTTATGTGTTGTTTTTTATTTTGTGTAATTGATTAAGTATTTTTGTACATTTTATGTGTAGTATATGTCAAATTGTTTTTTTTGTTTCTTTTACTGTGGTGCTTGATTTTGGTGTTTACGAAAGATTTTTTGGAGGTGCCTTTTTTACACTTAAGACAATTATTTTTCTTTTAAGATTATGAGTTCTCTATTTTTTTTTTTTTTTGTATAACATATTAAGTTTGTAATATTTGTTTTGCTCCAGTGTTTGCTGTTCTGCTTGGGAGTTTGGTGTAAATTTAGAGAAATATTGCTGCATTTTTCTGATACAGGTGAGAGTTCTAAATTAAAAAGAAATCTTTAAATGAAGTTGGTTAGTTATGCCTTTTTCTATTTCTATTTTTTTATGTTATATACGTTTTACTTATTATTATTATTATTTTTTTCTTGGTATTTTTCAACTATCTAAGGTGGTTGAAGTGAAGTTCCAAATAACCTTGTCATCTTTTTTTTAAGTATAAATAACAATTTTTTAATCAATTTTGATTTGTTGTAATATGCTTTTATTTTATATAAGTTTGTAAAAATATGCACTGTATATGAGTTTTTGGCTATATGAAAGTGTTTCCCTCATACAAATAGTGTTTTTTTTTGTAGAAAATTATTAATTTACTTCAAATTTTGTTGACTTTTTCATAATATTTAGATCTATATTGTTGCTAATATTTATAAAGAATCAATCTTTTGTTGTTGTCTTTTTAAAATGATTTTTCTTTTTAACCTTCTCAAATTTTTATAATTCTTAAATGAGATATGTATACCAAATAAGTTATTTACAAAATATTTTGATTGAATGTGAAGTAGTTTCTTTTGAGATATCTAATAATCTATTAAAAATATTTAGATCATCACACGGTTGCTTGGCAAGCATTCAAGGAGTTGCTCAGTAAGGTTCATCTCGTAGTCAAGAAACCTATATAAAATAGTAAGTAAACTGAAATGGAGCACTTTTTATAATTCTTATTTATCCTTTATACTTCATTAAGACATGTTACTGTATAGTGAGAAAATCCTCCTAAATGTATACATGTTCACTATCATGTTTCTTGTTAAATACACATAGTAGTTCACTAGAGCAATGGTTAAATGTTAGTAGTTTTTTTTATGTCTGTTTATTTGCTTTTTGTCAAAAGTACCTTAACCCTTCATGTATATGACAAATTTGAACTCTCCTAAATCATGAGGTTTAAACATTATTTGCATTAAGTGACATGCAATGAAGCCAACTTTGTCTTTCATTCATTTTACTACTTGAGGGCAAATATTGTGTAAGTTACATGTGAAAATGAACTTGAATATATTATTTTAATTTGTTGTTTCTTGTTTAGATTTGAGCCGAGTGACTGACAAATGACCTAATATTCATTTGAATAAATTTAACACATGGTCATTTATTTATATATCAAGTGTAATCATGTCATTTGAAACAAATGAATTCTATAAAGCATTTGTTTCATTGTATGAACTTGAATATTATCTAAATGTAATGATTTCTTTCCAAACTTCAGCCTGATGATTTATGCGAGGACTCAATATGAACTTTAAGAATCGAAAAATAAGGCATCCCAAGCCTGTTGTTCAAATTGAATCATTTTATTTTTATAATTTTCTAATTGATCCAAAGTTTTATAAACTAAATTAATTTTTGGCTCTATCTCATAGTATTTATTTATCTGAAATTGATATCCTTCTACTTTTGACTTTCATAAGGGGACTTGGGCTTCTTTTAGCTATTCAATGCCTCCTTCCACACTAGTCTTCTAAATTTCTAATAGTACTTAAGACCTGCTTTTTTTGACTATCCAATAGACCACTTATATTTTTATAATTTTCTAATTAATCCAAAGTTTTATATGCTAAATTAATCAAATTCTATTTTTGTCGCTCTATCTCATAGTATTAATTCATCCAAAATTCATATGCTTCTATTTCCAATTTTCATGAGGGGGTTTAGGCTTCTTTTAGCTTTTCAATGCTTCCTTCCACAAAGGTCTTCTAAATTTTTAATAATACGTGAGATCCACTTTTTTTATTATCTAATAAATCACTTAATCTTATAAAAAAATAATAAACCACTTAATGAAAATAAATTATGTTTGCATTCATTTTAGAACTTCCATATTCTCTTCTTAGACCAAACTTGAATTTTTTGACTCATTTGCCCTTCATGCTCAGTTATATAATATAAATTTTCGTGAACTTTTATTTTTGTGAATGTATTGGGCCTCTCATTTCTTTTATATTTATAGTCCAAAAGTATGATGGATTTATTCTAAGAAAAAATGTACCATGTGCTATTTCAACAATTATTATTTGATGTTTAGTGTCAATCGATTGTTCTAACTCTCTTTGCCATAATTATTTGTATGTAATTCTTTTTTTTTTTTTTGGATCTAAAATTATTAGGTTACTTTCTATTTTATTAAGTTTTTTATATTACATATACATTGTTGTTAATATTTATAAAGAATCAAAATTTTGTTGCTATCTTTCTAAAATTGATTGTTTTCACCTTTTCAAATTCTTGTAAGTTGTAAATGAGATATTTAATGCCAAATAAGCTATCTATATAACATTTTGATTGAATATAAAATGGTTTGTTTTGAGTATGTTGAAGTAGAATAATATTTAAGAATCTATTAAAAGTTTTTAGAATGATGTTGTAGCGCTAAATGCTATCAAAAAATTAAATGTGTTTAGAACAGTCATTTTAATTTTAATTTTGATATTTACTTATTTTTCTATTTTTTATTTTTTTGGCTCTTCAAGTAGGTGCGTGCATTATTTCTTGGGGAAGCTACAGGCTGTCAATTTGGATCAGAATTAAGTGAGTATATTTATTTTGTTAAGCTTTGTGTTCTCTATGCATTAAATATGATGTATTGTTTTATTTGTTTTGCATATTCTAATTGCATATTTTATTATGTTATATTTTATAATTATAAAATTTTCTATTGTTGTTTTCTTTTTAAATAGAAAGTTTCTATTGATAAAGTAGCTTCTTATGGTAAAAATTTATTGAATTTGCTTTTCAATACTTAAAAACTTATTATGTTGAATTATTAAAGAATTTACAATGTTCTATTTTATTTTCGTAGATGAATTCCTTATGATTAATCTTGTTGATTTGTGAAATATTTTATTTGTTTTAAGTCTTTATATTAATTTTTTTCACTTTTTTGTTCTTATGTTAATTAATAAATTGAAGTTTTTTAATATAGTTATTTTACTTTGTGTTTTTTACATGATATTATGATATGTGTCAAAAAGATATATGAGTTCTCCAATGGACCGAGATGAAATAAGAAAGAGAAAACGTAGAGAGAAAGCTAAGGAAGTTTATCAAAATATACACCCCGAAGACAAGGCAAGGTTACTTGCAAGGCGTAGGGAACAATATCAAGCTCGTGTTGAGAGATTGAGAGTAGTATCTTCCATAGCAAGTGATTATGCTCATTTAGAAATTTCATATAACAATGAAAGTATTGCAACAAATCAAGTCTCTAATTCTATTGAATATTCATCATTCCAAAATGAAACATCAACTAACTTTGCATCTACTTCAGATGGACAAGCTTTTGAATGTAATTTGGGTTTAATAGCTTCTTTGAATTTAGCTCCAACACCTTCTCATTTCTTGCATTTGTTATCTATTCCTACATCACCTTGGTCTTTGCCACATACCCTTCCTTGCTCACATTGTTATGCCAAAAAGGTTTTTTTGGAGCCTCCTTTCTTTTGTTGCGAAAATGGTGAAGTTTCTTTGGCACCTATTTCTTCTAATCCAATATTGCATCATCTTTTTGTTGTAGATAAAACTAATCTCGGCCAGCATTTTAGAAGGAGAGTTCGAACCTATAATAACAATTTTGCTCTTACTTCTATTGGAATGAAAACTGATCCTCATTTTGTTGGAGTAATCAGGGTATATATACTTTGAAAGTTAATGGACAAGTATCTCACAAATTAGAAGTTTTCAATAATTCCATTGAACTTCCAAAGCGTCTTCAACTATTCTTTTTGGATACAGCTGATGATATCGGGATTGATACTCTAAAAAAATATGATCTTGATCCTGATATTCTTAATTTACTAATTAAAGCATTGGCTGACAATCCATATTTCAAAATTTTTAAGTACATGCGATCTTAGCATAACTTGCAAAATTTCAAAGTTGTTTTGCACATTCATCTTGAACTAAATCAAAAAACATATAATATTCCAACAATTCAACAAATTGCTGGAATTTGGGATGAAACAAGTGATGAGCCAGAGGATATGAATCGTGATATAAGAGTATATGGTTCAAATTCTGACAACCATATTATTCTGTATTATGGATGCTATGATCCATTGCAATATCCGTTGTTATTTCCATTAGGACAGCCTGGTTGGCATGTTGGAATTGAGTGTTGTACTCCATCTAATCATGTTAGGCGTCATTGTAGAGGGTATTATTTGGTATCTCCTGGAATTGGTCAATCAGCTAATGATGTTGTCAATATAGAAAATGAAGGTAACTTTATAATAAAATATAATTATTCTAATTATTTATATCTTATATATATAATAATTATATAATAATTATTATTATATTGTTGTTGCAGTGTACACTCAAAATAGGAACAAGAAGTCTAACATTTCATGTCGTGAATTTGTTGCTTATAGATGCCAAATGCGTGAAAATGAATTTAATTACATACTTAATTCAAGAAGATTAGGGCAACAATATAGCATTGATTCATATATAAAAATTGAAACACAACAATTAGACTATTTTAGAATGGAGCAACAACAGCTTAATGCAAGAACTGAAAGTTTGCAAGGAATTGTTGATTCTCTTGGTGTTGATGGTGTGAATGATCCAAAAAAAGTAGGCCGTTGTATCTTGTTGCCTTCATCTTTTATAGGAGGCCCTCGTGATATGATGAAAAGATATGTTAATGCCATGACTTTAGTTCAAAAATATGGGAATCCAGATCTTTTCATCACCATGACTTGTAATCCTAATTGGAATGAAATCAAAGAGCATCTTTTGGCAACAGAAGAGCCGCAAGATCGACCAGACTTAGTGGCACGTGTTTTTCGTGCTAAGCTTGAAGAATTTAAAAATGAAGTTATTAAAAGAAAATGTTTTGGAGAAGTAGCAGCATATATTTATGTTGTTGAATATAAAAAATGTGGTTTACCTCATGCTCATTGACTTATCATTTTGAAACAACAACATAAATTAATTTCTCCAAAATTATATGATTATATTATCAATGCTGAGATACCTGATAATTCCAATCCAATGCTACGATCTTATGATATCTATCATATGATGCATAGACCTTGTGGTAAAGAAAATCCTAAAAATGTTTGTATGAGAGATGGAGTTTGTAAAAATAAGTATCCCAAAGATTTTTGTGAAGTTAAAACTGAATACATTAGTTACAATAAAGCTTCCAATCCTTATGATCAAGGTCAATATGAAGATTTTTTTAGCTCTATTGTTTCAAGCAACTTACCACCTCACAAACTAATTCTTAAAAGAAATTGTCCAATAATGCTTTTGAGAAATTTAAATCCAGTAGAAGGACTTTGCAACAGAACACGATTAATTTGTTGTAGATTATTCGACAACTTTATTGAAGCTAAAATAGCAACAGACGACCATAAAGGCAAATTAGTATTTATACCACAAATTCCTTTAGAATGCACAGATAAAGAAAAATGTCCTATATCATTTAAAAGATTTCAATTTCCAGTTCAACTGTGCTTCGCTATGAGAATCAATAAAGCTCAAGGACAAACTCTTAATTATGTTGGTGTTTATTTGCCACAGCCAGTTTTTTCTCATGGACAACTATATGTTGCTCTTTCCCTTGCAAGGCAAGCTACCTTAGTAAAAGTTCTTATTGAACCTATCCTGAATCAAGGAGGAGTACAACAATACACAAAAAATATTGATTATGAAGAGATCTTTGCACTTATAAATAGAGGTTGCTATATAAAGTTTTTGGCTATACTTTACTTTAAGAAAAATTTACCTTTTTTGGTTTTTTATATTGGATTCTATTCTTATAAGTAGTGTCTTGTTTACATACAACTTATTTATGTTGTGTATTATAAAGCATACTTATTTTTTATCAATGTTTAATTCATTATACTAAAATATATGTTGTTAAATTGTAGGAACCATTGCTGATAATGCAGTGTCTATCGCATATTAATGACATCACACCTCAATTACCAAGTTGGAGTGTTAAAGTATTGGTAGAATCAAAAAGTGCACAGCACCAATCAAATCGAAGCCCCACAAAATATCAACATATTACATTTGTTGATGAAATGGTATCATTTCAAACAACGTGGTTATTTTTATAAATTGTTTGTTTTTAAAAAAAATTTAAATATACCTCTATTTATATGAAAAAAATTATATTGCACACAGTAGTCCAAACAGTTATGCTCGAAAAAAAATACAATTTTAAATTAGTATCAATAGTGATATTACAATTTCAGATTAAAAATTTATCTTAATAGCAAATAAATATATATGTGTTACCTCTAACAAATATTTACTAAAGAAATCAGACTAATTAAATGTTAAAATAATAAATATCATTATACATGTTTGTATTTTTTATTATTTTGACTTAGTATACCGTAGAACGCATATATATTTGATTTGGTTAAAAGAAATATAGGTATACAATTTAAACTATAAACTGAAATACAAATTAATAAAATTCAAACAAAATTTTCACCAAACACAACATTATTCAATTATAATCTTTTTTTAAAATATCTTATGATTTATTATGTCCAAACATAAGTAAATCAACAATTTTAGTCAAAGAGAGATGACAGAATAGAAAATAATCAATCAAATTGATTTTTCAAGTTTATTATTATTAAATTATAGTGTAATTCTTATACTTCTATACAACTTTATTAAATATATATTTAACTTTGTTACATATTAAATTTTCATATTTCTAACCAGTCAATTTATTTTTATTATTAATATTAACTTATTCCTACTTATAATTATTTAGTTATTATATAAAAATTTATCTTTCATATCTAAAATACTATTTATGTTGTGCAGTTTAAAAATTAATCATCATCTTTATGAAAATAAAATACAAAATTAATTGATATAATAGATTATTAATTTTTAGATATATATAATTCATTGTTTGATTTATATTGCAGCACTATTAATATTCATATTAATTCTATAATATTATTTGTTTGTTATTTATAGGGCACTCAAATTCTAGCCACTCTATTTGATGCAGCCATAAAAAAATTTGAAAAAACTTTATCTTTGTTTGACACATATATGATTTCAAATGCCCATGTTGCTGATGCAAATCCTCTTTATGAGAATTACGGTCAAAAATATACTTGGATAATCACCCCACGGACAGTGATCAAAAAGGAATTGGAGCATACTATCCCATCATCCATTGCAATTCCTGCTTTTCAACCTTTTAATGCTCTTGCTCCAAGTGATCGAAGAACTACTGTTGGTAAGTTAACAAAATAAATAATTAGCAAAGATATATAATAAGTTTTTATAAAATAATAATTTATAATTTATTGCTCACTTTCAGATATTCTAGCTATTGTGATCAAAAAATTTGATCAACGGACAATTGGAATGGCTCCAAGGAACTTCATCATCCATGAGTTTGCTATATTAAACCAAGAGTATATCTTTTATCCACTCATTATCCTATCAACATGTATTTCCAAATTTGTACCACACATTTAAATATATAAATTAATATATTAGTTGAAATTTCGCAACTGATATGTCTTTTATTAGGAAAAGGCCTTTAATACTCTCTCTATGGAACAACATCGCTACATTTGAAGGCAATCTGAAAATGTCTGCAGTTGAGCAAATGCCTGTGATTAGTGCAACAAAATTAACTGTTTCTACTCATTATGGTAAAAAAATTAAATTATTTCTTCTATATTATTTTTTTGGTAATATATAATTAATTTATATATTGAGTAAATAAAATATCATGTAAATTTGTTGTTTTTTTTAATTGTTTATAATATAATAAATTTTGTATTTAGGAATTTCACTTGGATCAACATCATTCACCACGATAACAATTGATCCAGCCATTCCTGATGCACAGAGATTGAAGACATGGTAAGTTTTCTAACACATCTTGAAAATACTAATGATTTTTTGTTATTGTATTATTAACAAAGAAATTATTGTTTATTATAATTATACAAGCGCTCAAATAATCAACAAGCAATTGTTGATGCTCTTATTGAAGTTGATGCAATGATAAAAGCTCAACAAAATTCAGTTAATTTAGCTGCTAAGTTCCATTCCATTTCTGAGATCGTTAGAACTAAAAATGTATGATTTCTTTTTATGATCATAAACACAAATATATAACTTTTAAAAAGAAAATTTCAGAAATTACATATATTCAAAATTCATACTTATTTGAAAACTATTTTTGTTTGCACTTATTTTTTGAGTTTTAAACTACAGATGGACAGATTCATGTTAAAGGCTGCTATTGAAGTCACAAATCAAGAACAAAAATTTTTCTATATGGCCCATGAAAATTGCCATACATCCTATGCTGCAGAATATAATTGGCCAATTGACTGCCAAAAATGTGGGAAGAGTACTCTTGCTAAACCAAGGTTTGTTACTATTTGTCTATCTATCCAAGTAGTGTTCAAGAATAAAAAATGAGCTATTATTTATATTGACCAAATTTTGTGATATAGAACAAAGGTTTAATGCTTTTAAAGTTCGACGAAAATTTGATATCATTGAATTGATAAATGTAGGGAGCTTGTTGTTGCAAATATAGTTGATGAAACTAGTTCATTGGAAGTAACTATGTCGGTGAAGATGCTGTCAAAATCATTAATATGAATGCATTCATGGCAATGGAGATACACAATGCTGTAAGATATTTAATAAAATATTTATTTTCTTTTCCATTTAAAACATTGTTATTGATATGAAATATTGTAATTGCATAGGGAAATCTGCCTTTTGTACTTGAGATGAGTAAAAAGTTAGAGAATAAGCTATTCTTGGTTAAATTGAAAAGATTTTACAAAACAAGACATGATGGACTACACACACAATACACTATTGTGAATTTGGTTGAAAATGTTGTAAAAGGGGATAGTAGTGGTGTTACTGTAGCCTCTGGTTTGCTGGAGAGATCAGAAGAAACACCACAAGTTGAAAGATCTCATATATCAAAGCGTTTATTTTCTGCAAGTACGTATAATGCATAGTGTGACTTGATTATTAGGATAAATATTTTGACATACTCATAATGTTGTTTTTGTTATTTTTTTCCCCCAAATGTAACTGTCTACAGATGAAGAAGAAGATGTAACTGATTCTATGCCCAAAAGGAAACAAAAGCAAGTCGTAACAGATTTTTTTTTTTTCTTAATGAAGTTATTTAACTTTAGTTGTTAAAAAATCTAGATAAATTAAGTACTCTTGGAAAAAATAAATGTTCACTGCAGAAAATTCAGAAAGTGAAGGTGACGAAAATGAAACAGCTGATGCATCTAGATCTGAAGAATAATATATGCTGAAAGCTTCACTTAATTTTTGGCGAATAGAATGAGAAACCACTTTATCTTGCTTTTTCTGTTGGGTTTCAGATTATGTTTTTGCTAAGAAAACCATATGCCCCAACATCTTTTGTCAAGTGTGTATAGAGCAGAACCAATAGCATTCCATATATGGTTATTTGGTTTGCTTCAACAAGGTCTGCATATGCTTATATTTTGTAGCAAGATAAAGAAGTTTCTTACTCTTTTAGAAAACCTTGATTTCTGATGAAAACAGTCAAACAATGAGTATATACTGATGTTCTATTAACTAAAATGAGTCTATATCATGATGAAATCTGAAAAAAATTCTTACAAATTATGATTGCAAAAACTATTAATATTTTAGAAGTGAAGTGTCACATATTCATGTAAATAATTTCCCAAAATAGATAGTAGACTTAGAAGTTGACTTGGGAATTTTGCCTGGAAAATTTTATGTTAGAATGATAATTGATGCTGCAAAGAGCTTGTAGGTCCGGAACTCCGGTAGATTTGAATGTTATTGGGTTTGAGATCTACAATCAAGAACACACGTGAACTAGCTGAAGTAGCCCCGGCTAAGGCACCCCGACAATCAAGTTAGGTTTCTGGTATAACGGAGAGTATAGAGTAAGTAAGTAGTGAATAGTATAATTGCATTACCTTGAGCGTGGTGGTGCTTGTAGAATTTATAGCCTGATGAGGGTGTGATTTTACCCAAGTACCCTTATCAGGTGTATTTGATTTTTCCCATGATGGGGGGTTGGTAGTCATTTTCTGCCCAGATCTCGGGGTTGTGCCAGGTGGCGCAATCTCCTGTTTTTCTGGATAGTCATATCAGAAGGAGCACGCTCCTGCCAGAGTTGTTGGAAGCATTACATCCATTGGCAGCAGTCACATCCACTGCCACGTATAATCATTGCCGAGAGGTTCAACTTGTCCAACTTGCAACCGGAGGTCGATTCATGTCGACCAAGCTTTGATGATAAGACTTAAGAAGCTGCCCTCGGGTCGATACGGGTCGACTGCGGGGCTTACCATATGGGGTCGATACAGGTCGACCAGATTGACTTGCCTCTGGGCTTCATAGGCTGTCTTTTCTAAATCTGGGCCTACTAGATTATACCGTATCAAATTGGGCCTCATGGGCTGTCTCATTTGTAGTTGGGCCTACTAGGCTATCCCATATCAATAATGTTACTAAGGACCTCTGTGGCAATGTGAAAATGGATAGCCAACAAAAATGTTTTGAAATATCTTGGACATTATTTTGAAGGAACAAAGGTAATTTGCCTGAAATTTCTGTTTCTTTGCTTAGTTTCTTCTACTTAAATTCTCAATTTTTAAGACTAAATACAATAACTCAATTTCAAGTCAGTTATATCGGCACTTTTCGCTTTTCCTATTATAAATGTTGCACTCCTAATTTTGAGAAATGCTCATCAAGTACAACTCTATCAAAACATGTGTTTTCTAGAAACACTTATTTTACAATATTATTATAACTATGAATAATCTATTAAACATTTAAATGATACTAACATTTTAATTAATATTAATATAATTGTTGTGCAAAATATAATTTTCAACTATCAACATAACTTTTAAAATAGATAATTGTATAACTAAATATTTAACAAAAAAATTCTTAAATTTAATTTTTATGCAAAATACTAATCTTAAGTTATTGTTTTCAAAAATAGTAATAATTTAGTAATGTATAATCTAAACAAATAACTTAATACCAACATAATCAGAAATTAAATAAAAAATGACACATTTATATCAAAGTATAAATAAAAAAAATATTGCTTTAATTTAACTCTTAAACTTAAATATTTAATTTTTAAAAAACCTAAAAATTGAAAATTTTCATCATGAAAAATAAAAATATAATATAACTAACAATAAGTAGCAAAAAAAATATGCATATTCAAAAAACTTAAATAATGTTGAATATGAATTGTATGTCTTAAATTATATGTTTTGGAACAATGACTTTTAAAATTAGAGTTGCGGAATGTAAAATTTCTATTGAAGAATGTAATATATATTTGTTTATATTTTAAAAATAATTAGAAAATTATTTTCAGGAATTTTGGTTGAAAACAATTTGCTTAATGACACTGTATTTTTTGGAAATTAAAATAAAAAAATAAATTTAATTATAAAAACATAAATTTAAATATTGATAATGGGTAGGGCACTGCGCCTTGTGCAGTGCACTTTCCACTAGTAATAAATATATATAAATGTAATGTAGACCCAACAAACCCCCATAGCCTACCCCACAGGTCACCATAGTAGCTAGTTTTTCATGATTGTTGTGTTGCCGTAGGCCCAAAAAAAAGTATATATGTTAGATGCTATAACAACCGATGACTGTCAAGGATAGTGGTCGGATCTAGCCAAATCTAAATTTGGTTAAACTTGACCACTATGCACTGTAGCCTGCCATGACTATCTATTGGGGATTAGGGAAGAGTGGTGAGGGATGGGGGCTAGGTGGTTTTTAGGAGGGGGAGGTGATTATATTATATAATATATATGTGCATATATATACATGTTATGATAAATTTATATATATGTATATATATTATATGTGTGTAAGCATAAATAAAAATATATTTTTTTCATAAAGAAATATAGGTTTATATTTATAGATGTACATATATTTTATATTTAACTTCAAATAAATAATATATAATATTTTTACCAACATTAAATATTGTTTAATTTTAAAAGAATTAAAAAAAATTATATATATGAATATTATGATTGGTATAAATAAATAATATATAATATATTTATGGATAAATTCCTATATGTACTTGTATTATGTAAGTGTATAGTTCAAACTAAAAAAATAGTAGGTGAAAACTGAACCCAAAATCGAATATGGCTTTGTGGATTTTAAGCCAATTAACCATTTTCTAAAATCATGCAACCAACTACCCTAAGAGTGTTGGTGTAATCCTCATGCTAGTTTATACAATTGGCAATGCTTTTTCGTGCATTAAAATATAATTTTACCCTTACTTATCAATTTTTAGATCTTTTTTAAGAAATCAAATAATGTACTATTATATATAATATAATACATATATGTGTAATATATAATCTAGTGTGTATAATAAATATATATAAATGTAATGTATACCCAACAAACCCCCATTGCCATAGTAGCTAGTTTTTCATGGCTATCGTGTTGCCGTAGGCCCAAAAAAAGGGATAAATGTTAGATGCTATGGCGATCATCTATTGTCTTGGATAGTAGTCGGATCTGGTCATATCCTTATCTGGTCAAATTTGACCACTATGCACTGTTGCCATCCATGGCTACCATGGCTACCTATTAAGGTTTAGGGAAGAGGAGTGGGGGATGCAGGCGAGGTGGTTTTTAGGAGAGGGGGAGGAGATTATATTATATAATATATATTCATATATACATGTTATGATAAATTTATATATATTCATAAATATTATATGTATATAAGTATAAATAAAAATATATTTTTTTGGTAAAGAGATATGGGTTTATATTTATAGATGTACATACAATTTATATTTAACCACAAATAAAAAATATATTATATTTTTTCAAATATTAAATATTGTTTAATTTTGAAAGAATTAAAGAAAATTTATATATATATATGAATATTATGATTTGTATAAACAAATAATATATAATATATTTATAAATAAATTCCTATATATACATATATTTATGAGTATATAGTTAAAACTGAAAATATAATAAGTGAAAACTAAATACAAAATTGAACATGGATATTTTAAGCCAATTAACCCTTTTCTAAAATCATGTGCTCAGCACCCCTAAGAGTGTTGGTGTAATTCACGCACCAATATATATGATTGGCTATAGTTTTTTATGCTTAAAAAAATAATTTTACCCTTATAAATTATTAGATCTTTTTTAGGAAATCAAATAATATACTATTTTATACATAAAATAATACATATATGAGTAATATATATAATCTAATGTGTGTAATAAACATATATAAATGTAATGTATACACAACAAACCCCTATAGCCTACCCCATTGGTTGCCATAGCAATTAGTTTTTCATGGCTGGTGTGCTGTCGTAGGCCCACAAAAAAGAATAAATGTTAGATGCTATAGCAATCGACGACTATCATGAATTGTGGTCGGATTGGGCCAGATCTAGATCTAGTCAAACTTGACCACTATGCACTGTTGCTAGCCTTGGCTGCCATGGCTACCTATTGGGGTATAGGGAAGAGAGGTAGGGGATAGGGGCGAGGTGGTTTTTAGGAGAGGGGGAGGAGATTGTATTAGAAAATATATATATATATATATATGCATATACATACATGTTATGATAAATTTATATATATTATATGTATGTAAGTATAAATAAAAATATATTTTTCTAGTAAAGAAATATAAGTTTATATTTATAGATGTACAAATATTTTATATTTAACTACAAATAAAAAAATATATTATATTTTTACAAATATTAAATTGTAGCTCCCCCTCCTAGGTTGCACCTAAGCTAAGGCACCACTCAAGTTTAAACTTAAAATACGATTCATAATACACTTAATAGGCCCATAACAAACTTTTTCAAACTTAATTAACCCAAAGCTGCGACAAAATTTCAAACTATCAATCACAATAAAACACAATATACATATCATAGCTCAACCCCTGAATACCCAACAAAATTATACAAACCTCAGATCCTAACTAACAATTTTGACATATCACAACATCTCTATTCCAAACTTAGCATTCGAGAGATCTTAAACTTACACATAAGCACATATTCAATTATAGATTATATATCTTCTTCAACACAAGCTAAAGATCCACATTCACCACTTTATCCTATATGAGAAACATGAATAGTATGGGGGGTAAGTTTGAAGGACTTAGTGAGGGATATTCTTAATAAGAAATAACGGGGAACGTGCGGGGTTAAAATCCACCCAATAAATCGTCAATTTATATTCAAAACAGAAATGTATCAAGAACAAGCAAGAATAATCAATAACAAGTTTGGTATACATACAATGACAAGTCCAAGAACAAACAATATCAAATTCAAGACTTCTAATAGGTACTAACTCGGGGTTGTAATTGTTGGCTCAAACAGCCCAGGATCATCTCAACCAATTCTGCTCGGCAGGTATAGAGCATCTCAACCGATCACAGTCGGGAGGAAATACAGACAGCTCATCCGGCACATACAACTACTAGATGTAGACCAAGAAGCTACACCATCCTTATTGCTCCAAGAGCAAACCAAAACAATCAGAGTACGATCAGAATAGAACAAACCCGAATATAATATGCAGTCCAACAATATCAAAACAAACCTATATATCAAAATCTCCTTATACCAATCAAACAAATACTCCTAAAGCGTGATAGCTTGGCAACTAATTGGTATGCCCATACGGACCATATGGCATACTGTGAATACCTAAGCGAGCTGCTTAGTGTACTACTGATACCTAAGTGAACCGCTTAGCGTATCATGGACACCTAGGGGAACTACAAGGTGTGTCCCATGTATCCCAACATTCTGCATGGGATTAGCACTCAGCCCATGTATAATTCTCCAAATGAGTACAATAGGTATAACATATACAAACCAGTAATTAGTTGTCGATAAGGCAATATAAAGACTAGCAAGTACAAATAAGCCAACTGATCAGATAATAAGTACAAGTACATGAGTATGCTGGCAAGGCATCTGACAACAAGTCTAAGATAGATAATGATCAAGACAAGTACCAAACATGACAGAAGGAGTTCTGGGCGCCAGAACAGACAGAAAATAGAATCAATATCAAAGATAACCCTCATAGGGGTATCCAAATCAAGAAATCGATAACAGATAACAAATAAGATCTCAAATAATTTTGAGTATGTATAGAAATAGAAAACTCACATAGGGGCTTATCACAATTAACAGATAGAGAGAAAAGTGTCAGATTGGTAGACCCTTATAGGGTACAACAATTTGAGAGTAAGTTAAACAAAGCAATAACCCCAGATAGGAGACCCTCACAAGGGTTTCCAACAATTAAGAGTAGCTTAATAAAGCAATAACCTAAGTGGGAGACCCTCACTTTCGTAGTATCAGAAACTGCAATCATCGTCAGCAGTCTACTGGCCCTTAGGTTCCAATTCCACATCACCTAATCCAAAAGAGTATATTTATAATTAAATCCACATTCAACCTTAGATCTTACTAATATACTTATTAATATTCCAAAACCACTAATTATCCTCTTAACACAACACTTATAGAGCTTAGGCAGCGTTATCAATACAAATCTGCTAACTAAGCTACTAATACATAAATAGTCATGAAATTCGCCTTAATTATTGAAGAAGTATAACTCGATTCCTATTTACATATCTTCCTCATATCATCATCCCAGAACATCAATAATAATCCAATTATCATATCTCAAGTTCCAATTTCATCAAATCATAAATTAATCACTTAATTAACTCAATAAATCCCAAAAATTATCTTAAAATAATACAAATCTAGGTCCACTAGCTACACTATCATCCATGCATGAGGAAAAATATTTCATATCATATCTCAACTCTTCATTCTTGGCATTTTACAACATCCATTGGAAAGAACTGTACATTGCATGAATATTCATATGCATATATAAACATGTAAAATCGATACCCTTTCCTTTACCCAAGATCCAACTATTGAAATACTGGAATCATAAACCAAAATTGCCATTACGATCGTCGTGTCGAGGAGAGAATTATGTCCCAGAGCACTGCCAGAGCACCACTGCTGGCCGCTGAAATGCCGCCATCTGCTGCTGCCAGAAAATGTAAAACCACCACCGTTCAACTCACCCTAGCTCAAAGATTCCAATGCCTGGCTCAATTTCAACTTTTATCCAAGAATTGACCTTAAAAATCACCAAAATTGAATCCTGCCACCTCATTCTACTGCACCTTCGGCCGTCTATTCCGTCACCTCTAATGGCTATTTCTGGAAACCAAGTATACCAATGTCCTCCTGAGCTTAAGAGCTACAAAACCCACTATCCCTCTTGCTGTTTGGTCACCATCATCGAAAACCCACCAACTACCATGAGTCTTCAACTTTAGCCACCTTGTTCCACCGCTCCTCTCGCCAAAGTGGCTTGCATGTGGTATGGTTGCAAAGCTGAGGGTGTGGGGAAGAGATTGTTTGGTTGGTTTGGTGAATGGAAGGCCATCAGAGAGGGACGGTCACAATGAAGGAGGAGAAAAGGGAGAAGAAAGGAAATGGAAGAATGAAGAGGAAAATGAAATCTGCCACTAAAATCTAACTTTTCCCAAATCTCATATTCGCCCACAAATTTTTACCTTAATCTTCAATTAAGTCCTCTAGAATTTGCAAGACTTTAATTCAACTCCTAAAGTTATTAGTACTTCCCTTTGACCCATTTGACCTAAAATATCAACCATGCAACCCCCAAAACTTTCAAAAATTTTGCAATCAAGTCCTTTTGATTATTTTTGTGAGCCCAAAAATTCAATCAATTAACGTCTTGAATTCTAAACCCTTATTTCTCAAAATACCAAATTTCAGGGGTGTTACATAAATATTATTTAATTGTAAAAGAATTAAAGAAAATTTATATATATGAATATTATGAGATGTATAAATAAATAATATATAATATATTTATAGATAAATTCCTATGTGTACATATATTATATAAGTGTATAGTTAAAACTGATACAATACTAGGTGGAAACTGAACACAAAATTGAATATGGGTTTGAGGATTTTAAGCCAATTAACCCTTTTCTAAAATCATGCAACCAACTCCCCTAAAAGTGTTGGTATAATTCACGTGCCATTGTATATGATTAGCTATGCTTTTTTATGCATAAAAATATAATTTTACCCTTATCAATTATTAGATTTTTTAAGAAATCAAATAATATAGTATTATATATAATATAATACATATATGTGTAATATTTATAAACTAATGTGTATAATAAATATATATAAATGAAATGTATACCCAACAAACCCCTAGAGCCTACCCCATTGGTTGCCATAGCAGTTAGTTTTTCATCACTGTCATGCTACCATAGGCCCAAAAAAAAGAATAACTATTAGATGTTATGGCGACAAACGGCTATCATGGATAGTTGTCTGATCTGGCCAAATCTAGATCTGGTCAAACTTGACCACTATGCATTGCTGCTAGCCATGGCTACCTGTTGGGGTTTGGGGAAGAGGGGTGGGGGATTGGGGCGAGGTGGTTTTTAGGAGAGGGGGAGGAGATTATATTAGATAATATATATGCATATATATTCATGTTATGATTAATTTATATATATATGTGTATATATTATATGTATGTAGTTTAAATAAAATTATATTTTTTTGGTAAAGAAATATAGGTTTATATTTGTAGATGTACATATATTTTATATTTAACTACAAATGAAAAATATATTATATTTTTACAATTATTAAATATTGTTTAATTTTAAAAGAATTAAAGAAAGTTTATATATATGAATATTATGATATGTATAAATAAATAATATATAATATATTTGTAGAAAAATTCCTATATGTACATATATTATATAAGTGTATAGTTAAAACTGATAAAATAGTGGGTGGAAGCTAAACCCAAAATTGAATATAGGTTTGAGGATTTTAAGCCAATTAACCCTTTTCTAAAATCATGCAACCAATTGCCCTAAGAGTGTTGGTGTAATTCACGTGCCAGTATATACGATTGGCTATACTTTTTTATGCATTAAAATATAATTTTACCCTTACTTATCAATTATTAGATCTTTTTAAGAAATCAAATAATGTACTATTATATATAATATAATACATATATGTGCAATATATAATCTAATGTGTATAATGAATATATATAAATGTAATGTATACCCAACAAACCCCTATAGCCTACCCCATTGTTTGCCATAGCAGTTAGTTTTTCATGGCTATCATGCTGTCGTAAGCCCAAAAAAAAAAAATGTTAGATGATATGGCGACCGACGACTATCATGGATTGTAGTCAGATATGGCAAAATCCAGATCTAGTCAAACTTTACCACTATGCACTATTGCCTACCATGGCTACCTGTTGGGGTTTAGGGAAAAGGGGAAGGGGAGCGAGAGGGGGATGGGGGCGAGGTGGTTTTTAGGAGAGGGGAGAAGCTTATATTATGTAATATATACATGCAGATATATACATGTTATGATAAATTTATATATATGTGTATATATTATATGTTTGTGAGTATAAATAAAAAATATTTTTTTTGGTAAAGAAATATATGTGTATATTTATAGATCTACATATATTTTATATTTAACTTCAAATACAAAATATATTATATTTTTACAAATATTAAATATTGTTTACTTTTAAATGAATTAAAATATATTTATATATATGAATATTATGATTTGTTTAAATAAATAATATATAATATATTTATAGATAAATTCCTCTATGTACATATATTATATAAGTATAAATAAACTATATTATGTATTTTTTAATTATTGGACATTATTTAATTTGGAATAAATAAAAGAATTTTTATATATTATATATAAAATATGTATGTTTATACTTATGCTTAAACTTATATATATGAACATATTATATATATATAAGTATTATAGGAATATATTATATATTCTTTTTATAAATATTAAAATTTATTTAATTTTAAATGTAAAAAAAATAATTTTACTAAAGGACAATTCTATCTTTTTAGTACTCATTGAACATTAAACAAGAAGAGAGAAGCAGTTGGATCAAATGAGCTATATTCAATTAAACATAGGGGGTCTCGGAGCCTATCTCTATTACATAAAGGGCTATAAACCAATTAAAAATATCGCATAGAGGCACTGTGCAACGAACCCCAATAAATGGATACACTATGATATTTGTCTCAATAAATATGTAGACAAGTCACTAGTCACAAGTCAATTGTTGTATAAGTTGGTTGATCTTTGTTGTGGTGATATAAATTATTCATATAAAGTGTAATGCTAATAGTTTGAATTTTAATAAATTCTTGATATGTATGTGTAAATTAAATAAAAATTAATTGTTGCATAAATGAAAAGTGAGTTAGAAATTAATCTTTCAAGTGTCTTTGAAGTTTATGAGCCTTGATTAAGTTGTTAGGAGTTGTTGGGATGAATCTTAGTAAAAAAAATTCGTTGTTCAAATCAATATTTGGGGAAATGAAGAATTAATGGTGAGTAAATATGAGAGCCAATATGTGTGTACCTTAGAAATAGAGGCAAATGAAGTATTTAAACTAGTGTCACCTTCCAAATAAGGAAAGCTTATGTGGCGCAATCTCAATACTTCTTGCCAGATTGAATGGGCGGCTTGGATTGATTCTGGTTGCCGGTCGGATGGAGCGACCCGGATTGACCCACTTCAGAGGTGCGCGGATTCTTGAAATGATGTGGGTATTTGCTGGGTAAAAATGTTGTTCGTTGGCCCGGCATAATACGGACCCATTTCTGTTATAAAAATTTGAATCCCACTAACATTTGTGGGCTATTTTCTTGGACATGAGCCGAATTAAATATTTATTTGGGTTACCCCATAAGTTATATGTTGTTGCAGAAGTTTCTGAAATCTTGACTTGTGACTTTGTTTAGCTAATGTTGTCGAAGATTATCTTCTTTTCTTTGTATTTTCTTTTTGGTAAACAGCAAATAGCTCCCAAAAGTATATGGTTAATTGTACTTTGATCCCCAATCATTATAAATGTGTGAAACGATTATTCAATATTTGTTAAATGCGCTTGAATACTCCCTCATTTCATTTTTCGGTGATGTATTTTAAAGTTACAGCACTTTGCTCCTTGATGTTTTAAAAATTTTATACTTAACCCCCCTAAAGTACTTTAAAATGTTGTTACCATATATTACTTAATTATCAATATATAATATGCTCAATCAATTTGAGTTACTTGAAACGTGTAAACCAATTAAATGGTTAAAAATATTTTAAATTGATGTGTAAGATAATTAAAAATTAATTTTAGGGTTCTATTACCAAATGATCATTATGGAGTACCTATAAATTTGTGCTTATTTATTTAATTAAAAGTGTAAGTGGTTTAAGGTTTTAATTTGAAAGAAAATAAGATAGGTGATGCTAGTCGTACGAATATTGATTGTAAATAATGTATATTTTAATATCAACATTATCTCTCTCATTTATTACTTTAATTTTAAAAATATTTAAATATCATTTGCTAATTAATATGCATAATATAAAAATATTTCAATGATGGGGGACTTTTGATCTTTTAGAGAGATGTATTTATTAAAATTCAAATAGTAGAGGAGATGAATGCCGAAAGTCAAAATTATAGAGGAGACATTTTAATTTGTTTGGTAGATAAATTTGGTAAAAAGTCATATTTAGATGTTAAGAAATTGAACTGTTAAATTAATGCATTTGAAATGTCATCTAAACTTTGTTAGGATTTTCTTTGTTGTCAACATAAGGATATGACTAAATTTATCCCTTTTTATTTGTCCATAATGTAATAAATTAACTTCTTTTGATAGTTTTAGAAAAATTATATTGTTATCATGTTATCTATAAAATCAAAATTAATATACAATAAAAAATTTAAATATGAATTTTGTTTCATCAAATTCACTGACACTGTTGCACTCCAGATACATATTATCCTCTTATTGCCGACTGTAGAATCAACTAATAAATCAAATCTCTGATCCTTGTCAATAGCATTGGAAGATCTTATGAAACACAAAGTCAGGAAAACAAAAAAAATCTTATGAAACACAAGTCAAGCTCACTATTTCACTCCTTGATCATCGGAGTGCCTTAGTCGAGGGCATCTCGGCTAGCTTAACGTGTGTTATGATTGCAGATCTTAAGCCCAGAACTACATACAACCCTCATTTCCTCTACTCGCAGCTTTCTGCAGCATCAGATATTAAATAAATCGAATACGCATTTACCATATTCATGTCCATTTATAATCGAATATCTACTAATTGAATACGGATAATATTCATTTTATGTGGATAAATTTTGTAACAATGGATATGAACACAAACAGTAAATTAATTTTTGAATATCTATTTACATCCATACGTATGTCCACATGCTTGTTGCTACATTATTTGACCAATTAATGTTATGTTCGAATTATGAAAAATAGTGAGGAAAAAGAAAAGGACAATACCAATATTCAAATATTAAAATATAGAATTATATAATTAATTTAAAGTGCAAATATATATATATATATATATATTGTATTTTTTATATTAAAATCTAAGGTCCGGCATGTCTCTTTGAGTTAATTGGATGATTTTATGTTATTAAATTTCAGGTCATTATGAGTGGTTCGTCTTTGGGGGCGAGCTCGATTTATGAGATAAAACGAGATAAAATCATTAATATTTTTACATATGATATATGATATAAAAAATTTCAGTGACGCATGGACTGTTACGAAATTAAGATTGACTCCATCCTATATTCATGCAATTATATTCTTATCAAATTCCATAGTGTAAGGTTGAATTAACATGAAAATTCTATATTTCAATGTCATAAATCAAATAAGAACAAAGATTAAGATGATAGCAAATTTCACCCATAATTTCTAGCATCAAGTCGATAATGAAATTACGTCAATTAATTTTCACATAATATAATTAGATGCGCTTACTAATATGGCGTACCAAACGCGGTCTTAAAACACTCTTGCAGTCTGAATTACTGTCACATCGATCTAGAAATATAGACTTTCATAATTTGAAAAAAATGTCATGAGAAATCCAATTTATCCCCTACTACTACTACTATTTACTTATCTTTATGGATTTTATTCTAAAAATTTAGATTATAGCTATATATAAAAAATAAAAAAGTTTGTTCAAACCTACAAGTTTTTCGAACTGAATTTTATAGAATATTAAGCTCGACTTGGCTCATTTGACTAACGAGTGGAGCTCTCCTCACCTCGAGCTCGCGAAAATTGAATTGTGTATAAGCTTTCATCCAGCTGAGTTCGAACTGTTTACGAATTGTCTCATCCTGTTTACACCCATAGGGTTTATAGTGGCAAAAATTAATATTTTTAGTTGTCATTGTTAACACACACCTATAGTGATAATTTAGTAGTAATGAAAATCTTGTCACAATTAAACATTATTCTTGTGATTATTTAATTTAAAAAAGTCATTGAATTGACAAAATAAATTTTTTCATAATCTAATATATATCACTAGTGACATTTTTCACATTATCATTTACTATCTTATCACTAATTTAATTTTTTTGTATAGTGACATATTGAAATCAAACTCCAGTTCCCATTTCCAATTCAAGCATTCCAAAGTCCTAAAAATCATTGGTAATGTTTGGTTATGTTTTTTGTGTGATTTTATTATGTGTTTTGGGAGAATGAATGTTGAAAATGATATTAGAGAATGTGAAAGTTGTGTTGGAAAATATAATTAATTTTTGGTTATATTTTGAGAAATAGTTAAAATATGATTTTAGAGAATTTTGGTGTGTTTGTTTATATTTTGAGAGGACATATTTTTTATTTTACCAATCAAATCAATACTTTTTCGTTGAGTTTTTTGGGTGAAAGTGAAATTGAGCTACTTTTTTTATTATTAAAATAATAATAAAATATATAATATATAACTATATTGAAAAATGGAAAAATTTTAGAGATAATGAAGTATACGAGAGGGTATTTTGGAACAAAATTTTTTAATGTTTTGAAGGGAGAATGAATGTATGTTTGGTTATGTTTTTCCAAAATAATTTTGCTCTGGGGAAACATAACCGGGAATGTCTATAGTGAGGTATCATTGTATTTATCCGTATGAGGTATCTGTAATTAAATGACATATGTCTTTTACAATAGGTTATTTTTTGTTATAACAAGTTGTTGGTTCGTATTTTAATATTTTAGTAAATTAAATATTTGGTAAATATTTGAAAAAATAATTATAAATATTTTTCAAAAAAATTTGTTATATTATATAACATAATTTCATAATTTTAAATTATATATTTTATAATATTAAAATAATAAATATATCTATTATAATATAGTTAAATATAATTATCTTTATTTATTAATTAAAATGAAAAAATTAACCATAAATATAAATTCTAAAACTATTATGATTATCCTATCAATATAATTTAATTTTAAATAATCAATTTAATAATTTTAATCTTTTCAATATAATTTTAATATAATTATATATATATATATATATATATTAACGCCATCATCTTCTTCCGCCCCAACCCCCTGCCGCAAACAGCCCTAGCCCCCCGTTTCCATGACTTCCAGCCCGCCCGGCGCCCTCCTTTCCCCACCAACTCATAGCCAGGCCGGCCATGGGAGTCGGATTGGGCGGTGGGAATGGGATTTATTTATATGTATGTGTTTATATATATGTGTTTATTTGTATACATAATATAGATGTATATATATTCATGTAATGTAAATATGTGTTATTTTAAAATATAATTTTATGGTATTTAATTTTTAACTTTTTTATTTTTTTAATTTTTTTTAGTGAGGGTTAAATGGATGTTTTATATTATGTGTTTTTTTTTCATAAATAGATCAAATTTTAAAATTTTTTTCATAAATAGATAATAGTTCCCACCAAGATTTTAACGAAAAATTGGACGAAGGGTCAAAAGTGTTTAAATTGTTATAGAATTTGGATTACAAATGTTCAATCCATAAATTTGAAACTAACAATGCACACATAGTTAAATTATGAGACAGAAAGGCAATTTTTCCATTTGGTTTAATTAAATAAGTTTTTAATAATAAAACTATATTATTGGTAGTAGCTTTTTTAGTACAATAAACCATTAACAGACAATTAAAATTAATCATCAAACAATAGTATAGGCAGTAAGTCAAATATACATATTATGTTGCTAACTAATCATTAAAATGCAATACTATAATTTCATATTTTAAATCAAATTGTTAATACTAAGTATATTTATACATTATTCACATGAAGTATATACAATCAATATTATACTACAGGCTACAACTTAACCAAAGGCTCTCATTATTTGTCTAAATGTCCTTATAAATAGTCAAAATTCAATATAGACACTCATTTCGTCAGTTCAAATGAATATTTTAATTTTAGTTTACATCATAAATAAACACATAAATAAAAAAATATTTAATTATTAATTAAATACACTTATATTTATACACGAGAAGTAAAACGCATACAGCCTAAAACGCCATTCACCGGCCATAAAAGGAGAGCACAGCCCTCTTCTTTTGTCCTACTTATACGAGTGGAAAGTAAGGAAAAAAAGAAAAGAAGCACTAAATGGAAATCTTCCCTCTTGTCGTTGTATTTTTGGCCATCTTGATATGGTTTCATTTCTTCAAGCTCCGCCAGGGAGCAGCCAATCTTCCGCCGGGGCCTAAACCTTTTCCGATCATCGGAAACATTCTTCAACTTGGCAAAAAACCCCACCAATCACTCGCCGATCTCTCCAAAACTTATGGCCCTATAATGTCCCTCCAGCTCGGTAGCATATACACCGTAGTTATTTCCTCACCTGAAATAGCCAAAGAAATATTGCAAAAACACGACCTGGTTTTTTCTAGCCGGGCCATCCCAGCCGCCGCGCATGCTTATGACCACCACAAGATTTCAATAGCCTATTTGCCCGTCGGAGACAAATGGCGAAACATTCGTAAGCTAATCAAAGATCAAATGTTTACAACTCATCGGCTGGAAGCCAGCCAGAGCCTTCGCCAGGAAAAGTTGCAGAAGCTGTGTCAGTACGTGCAAAAATGTAGCGACGGCGGCCGTGCGGTGAATATTGGCGAAGCTGCTTTCGTGACCGTGGTTAATCTCATGTCAGCCACACTATTTTCGACTGAATTTACAACCTTTGACTCCGACGCCAGTGGGGATTTTAAATTTAGGGAGATTTTCGCGGGGCTGGGGATTAGTGTTGCAGTTCCTAATATTGCTGATTTCTTCCCAGTCCTTCAGCCGATTGACCCACAAGGCATTCAGCGTAAGTCCAAGTATTACTTCGGAAAAGTGCTTGACTTTATTGGGGATTTAATCGATGAAAGGCTGGAATCAAGAGGCAAATCTCCCACTCCTCCGAGGAAAAATGATTTGCTGGAAACGCTTCTTGATCTCAGCCAAGGAAGTGAGTACGATTTCACCGTCAACGACATCAAGCATTTACTTCTGGTGGGCAAAATTCTTCTGTGGACTTAGACTATCTAATTCCTTACAATAAATAAATGAATGAAAGTGTTTTCTAATTGCACTTTATGTCAGGACTTAATTGTTGGGGCGGCGGATACAACTTCAGGCACAACAGAATGGGCCATGACGGAATTACTACTCAATCCTGATAAATTGTCAAAGGTCCAGCAGGAGATTAGGGCTGTTGTTGGAGAGAAGAACCAAGTCCAAGAATCAGACATTTCAAACCTTCCATACTTTCAAGCTATCATTAAAGAAGTTTTGAGATATCACCTACCCGGTCCTCTGTTAATTCCTCGAAAGTCAGAGCAAGATGCTGAAGTCTGTGGATATTTTATCCCCAAAGGCTCGCAAATAATGGTTAACGTGTGGGCTATGGGCAGAGATCCAAACGTATGGCCGAATCCACATTCTTTTCAGCCTGAACGATTTTTGGATGAAAAAATAGATTTCAAGGGCCAAAATTTCGAGTTTCTTCCATTTGGATCAGGAAGAAGAATGTGCCCGGGTTTGCCATTGGCAAATCGGATGTTACCTATGGCAGTGGCAACTTTAATTCATAACTTCAATTGGAAACATGAATCAGAAGTGGACCTAGAACAGGTGAGCGAAGAAATATTTGGGCTAACACTGCGCAAGGCGCGTCCCCTCAAGGCTATTCCAGTCAAGCTATGATTGTAGAGCATAATCAATAAATGATGATCATCTTCTCAGAATTATATATATATATATATGTGTGTGCATGTGTGTGTGGTAAAAATAAAATAAAAAGGTGGATATGTGGCCGGATTAGCATCTTATGCCGCTATGCATTTGAAGCAGTGTATTTGTGGGGTATAACAATTATGTGATAAATATTTGTCTAGTTCTCATGGTAATGTAATTTTATCGTGCATTTCAAATTTATTTTCTTGTCTATTCCCCTCCCCCCCCTAAAATTTTCCTCATATCATTTACGTGCATGTACTAATTGTGACTATGATGATTTGAATGCTTGTACGTTAAAGATATGGATATCTTTTCTTTTTTCTTTAAAGAACTTTAAAGGAAAAAAAGATAAAAATTAGATGTAATTCACCTCCAAACTTGAAGCAAAGGGAACAAAATTAAGCTATAATTTTTAGCTGACTGCCCATTCCACCTATAATCCCATATTGAAACTTGGTAGCTAACATGAATGAAAAAGGAAATTAAAGAAATAATAAATAAATGATGAATTTAAATCTGATTATTAAACCATTCAGCAAAAGGAAACATATATACTTCTTTGTTAATTGGATGATCCTTTTGTAGAATCATAATGATCGAAAAGATAAACAGCGCCGGGGCATGCGGCAAGGATTTTTTCTCGTAGATTGAGGAGTTCCGTGTGCCGGGCACAAGTCATGTGCGTCCAAGCACTTCTAGGACAAAAGCAGTATAACATCTATTTTTTAAAAATGGTATATAAAATCTTTATAAGGAGAAATATAATATGTATAATTAAATTATATACTAGTTTGTACAAAATAAATTTAGAAAAAAATTAACTATTATGATATCATAACAAAGCTCATATATTTTATTTGGTATTCAAAATTATGCTAACTATATAATATGAAAGATAATAGATATTTTCACATGTTTTAATATCTTTTAAATTTAAAAAAAAATTAAGTGTTTTAAATTGTAAAATGTGTGGAACATCCGCGACCTTTCCAAGACATTGCAATAGAATTGGAATAATAGCCTCCGTTCCATTCTCCGCAATTGTTCCAACAAACCATGTTTGGTACTGGTGATTTCTTTATAGTTGGTGAAGTTTTTTTTCGTGTAGAGCTTGGCAACTATTAAATCTTGCCTCAGAAATAGGAGAAAATCTACATTATTAATTGTGGGCTAGCCACCTAATACAGAGAAGAAATGTGTTCTTGATTCTATTGATCTTGAAACAATTGATGAAATATGACAATTGAATGTTGAAATCTTTACCCGTATGCAGTATTTTCAGAATTTGCTAATGGTCTGCGCCATAGATCGTCTATTTCCAACGCTATCCAGTAGCGGTTGAATGGCTGTCCAAGTCCTTCAGCAACATATTCAAAATCCTGGTTTCCTCCAATGTCAACATTTCTAGAAACGCACAACGTTTAGAATCAGACGGTGATCAAGGATACATGGTGTAATACTCCAAATTTTTTTAAGAATTGTTACAGTGATAGATCTAATAGTGTGTATGTGTATATATATACACGCGTACAGACACACACATGCACCATCCCAAAGCGTTATCAGTTGTACCTCGTAAATGCATTTTGATTATTTACTTTATTTTAGAACTACGTAAATTTTTTTAAACCCAAGCCCCATACCATACCATGGGACCCAAAAGGGAAGAAATGCATAAGTAGTAGCTATTAAGCTTTTTTACTTTACAAAAATTGAATATGTATATATTGGATGTTAGAGTAGTAGATAAAAAATCTGGTTTTGACTTTTGTTTTCATTGGCATTTTTGGTTAATTACTCTTCTTTTAAAATTTGAGCATGCAATTTATTTGAAACTTAATTGGTACTGATGGAATCTTAAAATAAAATAAAAATTGAATATAGCTCAAATTCTTTTGGAGCTTACCAACAATTAATTTTAATTAGATATTCATCTTAATTTTCATACAATATTGAGGGCATAAACTTTTCATACGCTGGCATTAATTTTAATGCATTTCATTGATAATCTTATAGGGATTGCTTAATGGTGATTGAAGGTTTAAAATTTATCTACTTGCAATATTACTAAATAAGACACAAATTACTTGATGGAAGCTTCATTCCTTGAGTTTTATGTTGATGCTAAGCTAATTACTAGGAATATTAGTTTGAAATTCTACATGTAATTGAAGCTATGAATTAATCTTGTTTTGAAGGTTATTCAACTTGACATATTAATCGGTCATAATTAGTAATCACTTTTAAAAATTCGGATCGAACCGGTTAAACCGTCAACCGCCCTATGAATTGGTTTGGTATTGTGTAAAAATTGATACACAAAGTAAATCATCCTATTTTGTGAAAACCATTTGAATCGGCGGTTGGACTGCTTGCATCGTTCATAGTTTATGAAAATCGGACCTGTTCATTTATTTTCTTTTCTTCCCTTTAATTTATGGCATAGTTAACACTTTTTTTTTATTTATATTTTTGGCATGATGTAAACCTCCAAAGCTAAGATACATTTTAATAAGGTAAAAGCCTAAAACAATCAAAATTAAATCTAATATTCTAATTTTTAAATTTGACTAGAAGGTAGAAACCTTTAGTCCCTTACCCAACCTATATACTCTTGGCTATCTTTTCCAAGAAATTCCACTTAGATAAGTGAATTAGAATTTGGATTAGTTTAATGATTAAGAAATGGCTGGATTATGAAAAACTTTTACTTACCATAAGTCCTATGGGTACCTCAAGATATTTAGAGAATAAAAAAGATAATTTATATTATTAAAATCCAGTCAATGATCATGTTGAGTAATTTGAGATTCTTAGGATAAAAAAAGTTGACTTGTCAATTCCATTTTCTTGATCACATGTAACTTGGATACTTTAATAAAAATACACATTGTGATGTGACAATACATATCTGTATGGTTTGATGTCATAACATTATAAAAAAAGAAAAAAGAAAGATAATATTACTAACAAGCTATTAAGTACGTGGTAATATTATAAAAAATGTTACAGTAATATGCATTAATTAATTAATTAATTATAGTTACGATTTTGTCATAGTAATGATTGTCACAAGCTTATTAATAATGTTTAGTTGGTAACTAATTTGACATATATAATTGACCTGGTAAAACATTGTTCAAGTGGCAAAGTTGTGCTCCAATCAATAACCTCGATGTCCTGAATTCTGAGTCCAAAATAAAAAATGTATTTATACTTGTCCAACTTTGATACTAGTTTATCGAATTTGGTTGTTGGTATTCAGTTAAAGTTAATTGTTAATATTAATTAATTATTTGTCAATATCCTTGTATAATTATATCTTTCACTATTTTATTGGAAGAAAAATTCATTATCGTTTAATAACTAGTAAGACACATACATATAATGATGATTTTAATTTTATATTGTTATTATAAAAAAAATAAAAACCTCAAATTACATAATCTATGATTTTATCAGTAAAACTGATAATGATAATTTGTACATAATACCTTCAATAATCAACATTCCTTTTTTTTTTCTTTTTTTGTAGTAATCTATATTCAAATAGTATCACCCTCACACTTTTATGTGTGAGTTTAAGATTCATTTTCTAAATGAATTATATCTGTGCTTGTGTTCATGAAGAGGAAAAAAAATTAATTGTAACGGTTACTAATTATGATTATAATTATTATATCATTAGCATAACATATTGAGTTGATGAATCAAGCATAATTATAAGATTTTACTAAATCTTGTATATATGTATTGATCAAGTGCTAATTAAACTCAAAGAAAAAAGAAATTACATGAATCTACTAGCTCATTTGTTTTCATTTTCAAACCTCATTTTCATTTTCTCATGAGAATGAAAATAGAAAACTATTACTATTTATACTATTTTCTCAAATATTTTTATTTTCAAAACTTTCTTTATTACATTCTCTCTATTTTCATCCCTTTTTCAACCCCTGTCATTATTTTTAATCATTTTTATTCTTTCCAATACGTCTCAAACACCATTCATCACAAAAATATTATAAATTTAAATTTAAATTTAAATTCAAATTCAAATTATAATATTATTTTTTCAAACAATCACACATCACATCATCAATTCAAATTTAAAAATGATACAATTTTTAATACAAAAAACATCAAACATCCAAATACATCTCATTTTCACAACTAAATAAATCTACAATTTTAAATAACACATCCAAACATAATTAATTTTTAAAAATACTTTTTTTAACTAATTTTTTTATTATGCATTTTCATTTTTTAATGAAAATGATTCTAGAAAATGAAACCAAACGGGCCGTAGCTGCTTTGACACTTGATCTTTTTGTCTTCGTAACACGTGCAAGTGGAAGTTTGGTTAATTGATATTAGTCCCACAGTTATGCTTGCATTTTTTTATTTTTTATTTTGTGAAACTTCTGGTTAGGTAGTAGATATTCATTATGGTAGGGACAGAAAATGAGGACAATGATTTCTTTGTTGCTTATTATCGTATTAACTCTTGAATAAAAGATACTGCAATCATATTCTTAGTTAAGTAATTAATTAATATCTTTGTTCTTTAAATAAAATATCAGAGTCAATTAGTATTCAGTACTCGATTTTCCTTCTAGAAATGGGCACGTTTTAGTTTTAGCCACGCCGATGAGATAAATGTGTTAGTGACAATATTAAAATTGTCGTGGATTATATCTATTGTGTTATTTTTGTTTTAAATTTTAAAAAATTCAGTAATGATAAAAGTCAGGTATAAATTACTTATACACCTTGAAATTGAGAAAGGTAAAATCACTACAAAAAAAATAAAGATAGTGATAAAAAAATAGTAGGTATGAATTCAAAATTTTTCATCAATTATATTGCCACTTATTAGTTTGTCATAACTCATCTTTTTTTGGTAGCAAATACTGGCAATTCTGTGTAGTGGTATTTTTGTACAAATATCATTTATAGCACTATAGTTAAAATATTTTTTTTTTAAAGAAGTAATAATAGAGGAACAATTAGCATACTGTACAACTTTTTATAAACACAATCACAAAAATATTCTAATCGTGAAATAATTAAAATATTAAACCACAGCTGCTATCCAAAGAACAAGCGATCAAGTCCATCACCACAATTATGTTAATTAATATCATGTCATGCAGATTAAAACTTCTCCATCTCGAAGATAATTAGTTCAGAGAAGGAGATCCAAACTTTAGATTTTCATCAGTCCGACAACACAAATGGGAATAATGCATGCGGAAATTTCTAGGCACTTTCTAGACTTCTTTAATTATAAGAAAGACATAATAACAAAAATATTAATTAATGGAGTAAACATGTGATTACCCTGCACGAAATTGCTCTACTGAAACATGCACCTTTTATTAAGTTAGACAATTCATGTATATTTTATCAACCTATATTATACATTATTTTAGCCCTTTTTCCAGTTTTCCATTAAATTTGGAGAAGCTTTACTTGACAGTTGTATTATTTTTTTCTTTTTTCCATTTTTATCATAATATATATTCACCAAAGATTTTGCTTATCTCGATTGTTATCACGATGTTGAAAGTAATAATCCTTGTCCAGGAGGACATTGAATTACATTTAGGTTGTGGAACTAGTGCTATAAAATAATATAATATTAGTGAAAATAAATAAGTGATAGTATAAAAATTATTATTAATGTATTAATTGATAATAGTTTTTAATTTATTATTAATAATATTTTTGAAGAGATAATAATTTTTATTTTATTATAATATAACTAAATAGTGACAAGAACTAATATTTAAGTTGTCACCAAACACTAATTAGTGATACTTATGATGCCAACTTAGTGAAAAAAAAAATATTACTACAATTTGTGATAAGAATTTCACTATCACTAGGTTATTGCTAGCTATATATGCATTGCTAATTATAAATGATGATAAATTTAAATATTATTGTCGTCATTATTAAATTTATAAAAATAATTATTAGAAAAATAAAATTTCTGTCACAAAATATGTACAATTAGTGACAACTTTTAAACTGACGTCGTTTAATATTTTATTACTAATATTCCTTTTTTTTTTTTTTAGTGTAGATATGGATGCTACACAATTGATTAATCCAGCTGTAAGAACAAATATCAAAAGATATGGCAATTTTCAACTTCATATACCAAGGAAAATTATTCAGTCAAACTTTATACACTTTAGAGAAGAAAGAACCAAATAAAACAGAGGAATACATTTAAATTCTTGAATTAAAATTTGGATTACTCTGATGATTAAGAAATGAGTGGACTTTGAAAAACTTTTATTTGCCATAAGTCAAGATGGACACCTCAAGATATTTAGAGAATAAAAAAGATTAATCTTTATTATTAAAGTCCATCCAAGGATCATATTGATTGAATGTTTGAGGTTCTTAGGATAAGAAAAGTTTAGTTGTCAATTATGATACGCTATTTGGAGAGGAAAAAAGTGTCATAATATTATTTTAATATTTATTGATGACCCTTTTCTTGGCCACATGTAACTTTGATACTTTAATAACAATAAAATTACACATTGTGATGTGACGGTACATATCTGTATAGTTTGATATCATAATTAAAATTAAAAAAAAGATAATATTACTAACAAGCTATTTAAGTACGCGGTAATATTATGTTACAGTAATATGCATTAATTAATTAATTAATTATAGTTATGATTTTGTCATAGTAATGACTGTCACAAGCTTATTAATAATGGCAATAGTTGGTAGTTAATTTGGAATATATAATTGACCTGATAAAACGTTGTTCAAGTGGCAAAATTGTGCTCCCGTCAATAACTTAGATGTCTTGAATTCTGAGTCCCAAAAAAAAAAACAAAGAAGAAGAAAAAGAAGTTAATTGTACTTGTCCACTTTGATGATAGTTTATCTATTTTGGTTGTTGGCATTCAGTTATAGTTAATTGTTAATATCAATTAACTATTTGGTAGTATCCTTGTATAATTATATCTTTTAGTATTTTATTAAAAAAAAAATTCACTGTCGTTCCATACTTAGTAACACAAATATATATTTGTAATGATAATATTAATTTTAAACAATTATAACAAAATAAAAAATTGAGTTTGTATAACTGATGATTTTATCAATAAGACTAATGATGATGATAATTCATACGTAATACTTTCAATAATCAACATTCTTTTTTTTTTTTTTTTTTTTTTTCTGTAGTCATCTACATTCAATTGATATACCCTCACACTTCTATGTGTGAGGTTTGGGATTCATTTTTGAATAAATTATTTGTGTGAGTGTGTTAAAGAAAAGAAAAAAAAATCTATTGTAACGACTACTAATTATGATTATAATTATTATATCATTAGTATAACATATTGAGTTGATGAATCAAGCATAATTATAAAATTTTACTAAGTCTTGTATGTATGTACTAATCAAGTGCTAATTAAACTCAAAGAAAAAAGAAATTACAAGAATCTAACTGCTCTGACGCTTCTTCTTTTTGTCTTCGTAAACGTATTCTTCGGTCCGATATTTCTTAGCACTTGCAAGTGGAATTTTGGTTAATTGATAATAGTCCCACAGCCATTCTTCAATTTTGAATTTTGTGAAACTTGAAGTCAGGTAGTAAATATTCATTGTGGTAGGGAGACAAAATAAGGACAATGATTCAATCATATTCCTACTTAAGTAATTAATTAATATATCTTTGTTATTTAAATAAAATATCACAGTCAATTAGTATCCAGTACTTAATTTTTCCTTCTAAAAATGGGCATGTTTTAGTTTTAGCCATGAGATAAATGTGTTCGTTACAATATTAAAATTGTCATTAATTATATATATTATATTATTTTTATTTTAGATTTTAAAAAAGTTAATAATAATAAAAGTCAGATATGAATTCTTACTATTAATAATTAGTGTAATGACTTTTCGAACACATTTATTATGACAATGACACCACAAAATTGAGAAATGTAAAATCACTACATGAAAATATTGACCACTGTGGTCTTGCCATGGCTCAAGACAGTGATGAGTAAACAATATTGACTATGAATTTCTACTTTGCAAGCCGTTGTTGATTGTATTTTTGCTTACTCCAGCCACCAATTCTTGAAGGGAAAAATGGTCGACAATTATGAGCACCAGACTTTGAAAATTAAAATCCATCATCCTCGTGTTTATTTGAACTCACTTGACAGGAAAAGAATATAAATTGCAAAATATTAAGCATATGTTCAATTCAACAAATTTATTTTATTACAATAATATTTTTTATTTATTAATAAAAATTGTGTGTAGGTTGTTACCCTTAAAAATTAGGGGCACAAGAATTGAATACAAAAGTTATATTAATCATTTATTAACAGAGAATAACACATGTACAGCGGCAACAAAATTTGTGTAAATGACTCTGACATTATTTACGTTGCTTTTGAACTGCCAACTATAGATGTATCAGTATTACTAAGAGAGTTAGGGATGGTAAATGGAGCGAGGTAGGCTTGCCCCATACCCTACCCTGTGAGACAATACTCCGCCTCATATTTCGTTCCGTCTTAAAAAGGCCTCACCTTGCCTCCTCCCGTTGGGTTGGTGTGTTAAACCCGCCAACACGAAAAGAATTAGAATAACCTGCCAACCTGAAAAAAAATTAAAAAAATTAGAATCAATTAATGAAAATATCAAATCAAAACCATTTGACAACTATTAAAAATTCAAATTTCTAATACAAAAACAAAAAATTAATACAAATAAGATAAAATTCTACAAGCAACATATGAGATAAAAATAGAATTAAAGTAATAACTAACACAATATCCAAATTTTTATATATTGTGAGTTTGAAAGTAAACTGAAACCAAAAACTCTAAATTTTTAAGTTCAACAAACTTTCACCATATAGTTCTAATCCTCATCTAAATTAACTCATCCCACATTCTTCAACATCTTCCGCTTCATCGAGCATAGTTGAACATTATTTTTAATTAGAAAAATATAAAATAAATTATATATAATATATTTATTATTATTTTATAAGATATATCTATAAAATATTTATATGGGCGGGGTGGCGGGGTGGGTTTGGGGTGAGGTTGGTAAGCCCTATACCCCGCCCCAAATAATTCAAGTTAGGAAAATTCTGCCCTATACCCCGTTAAGTTGCCCCAAACCATCCAATTCAGGACGGATTGAGCTCGGGTCCAAATTTTGCCCTACCCCATTGCCATCCCTAAAGAGAGTGCATGGTTAAACTTATTAAAAAATCTTAGAAAGTGTTTGGTTATGTTTCCCCATAATAATTTTGTTTTGGGGAAACATAACTAAACATACACTCTTTTTTCCTCCAAAATACTAAAAGAGGTTTTTTCAAAATATCCTCTCATATCCTTTATTATCTCCAAAAATTTTTCATTTTCCAATATATACATACACATATATCATATATATATCACATATATTTCTGGGTAAAATCTATTTTATCCCCTTGTATTCAAACTTTCTATCACTTTACTCTCTTATACTTTTAATTGCATCACTTTGCCTCTGATGCTGCAAAGAGCTTATCGGTTCGGAACTCCGGTGGATTTGAATGGTATTGGGCTTGAGATCCGCTACCGAGAACAAACGTAAACTAGCCAAGGTGCCC
>JACGDI010005823.1:1857026-1867206 GCA_014898725.1 Jacaranda copaia
TTAAGACAAATATTATATCTAAATTGTCATTATTAATTAGTTGTAACAAAATGTGTAAGAGAATTTTATATCAATATAAGTATGCAAATATATTCAACAATTTGTTACACTAATTATTAATAGTAAGAATTCATACCAAACTTTTATCATTATCAAATTTTTTAAAATCTGAAACAAAAATAACACAATATTTATAATCCACGACAATTTTAATATTATCATTAACACATTTATCTCATCAGCGTAAGGGGAAAATCGCCGATTCCGTTGATCACCATGTTTGGCCTAATCGAGCCCCATAGCATGAAAGGGTCGAATGTTCCAAATGTAACCACCACAAAGAAATGGAAAAATCCACAGACCTCATGGCCCGGCCCATTCGACCCTGTAGTGTAATATGACCGAGCGCGCTAGACCTTGTCTTAATCGAAACGCCACCCAAGCCGATTGGGAGTAGTAGGAAAAAGTTTCCCACCAAGTTCAATAATTAAACAGATGCCTCAATGAGATCTCGAGGAGAAACACTGAGAGAGCGCCCAATCTTGAGGGCCCCCTGAGGTCTCATCGAGAGAGAAGCTCCCCCTTTATCCAGGAGATTATCGACGAGTGCATCACTATCAATGCCAAAGTCCCGACTAAATTACCAAGATACGACAACTCAATAGACCATAATGAGCATTTGATGCAGTTCGAGCATATGATATAGTTGCACGGGCACAACGAGTATATCCATGCCAAGATGTTGGTGACAACCTTTTAGGGCATTTTCTCGATTAGTTTGTAAAGCTAGAGCCCTCGTTGATATTCTCCTATGATTAGCTTTGTGACAAATTTTTGCTTTAATTTGTCAACTGAAGAAAGGTGAAAATCCCCCACACTCACCTCCATACTGTTAAGAAGAACAAGGGGGAATCCCTTTGTGACGTCTTCATGAGATTCAACATAGAGGTCCAAAACATAGACAACCCCAAGATCAAGTTCCTGATCGATGTGTTGTTCCTGGAACTCAGACATAAAGAATACACCAATGCATTGGTGTGGGAGCGCCTAAGGTCGATGGAGGAATTGCTCGACCTAACAGAAAGGTATATGACTGAAGAGAAGGTGAACAAGCTTAAGTTCAGATCCTCTGAGGTCGACAAAAAGACAAAGGAAAGAGATGGCCAGAAACACAAAAAAAGAGGTTGATCTTCAATAAAGCGCTTCAACGACTACACACTATTGAATATTTTGAGGAGAGAGGTCCTATTTGTCATTCAGCATAACAATCTCCTAACAAAATCAAGGTAGATGATGAAGACTGAAGTGATGAAAAAATCAAAGAAGTACTGTCACTTTCACAAACAAAAGGGGCATGACACTGACGAATGCTTCAACCTCTAGGATGAAATCAAAAGGCTCATCAGGCAAGGCCATCTCAAAAAGTATGTAGCCATGGATATGTAGGTTGAAGGGGGCAAAATTGATCAAACTCCCTATAAAGAAAGGTTGGTTAGCCCGAGGAGAAAGGACAAAGGTAAGAAGCCCGCCTACGAAGATCGCCGGCCTATTTGAGGAGTGATTGATATGATCGTAGGAGGTCCTACTGAGGGGGACTTAAAATTAGCCAGAAGGAAAACTCAGAGGAGGCTGGAGTTAACCAAAGCCTCGCCCATCGAAATAACATCTATCTATTGACGAGCACAAAGACCATTTCTTTCACTAATAGCGACTTGGCCCACCTCGAGGAAAAAATGTCGACCACAAAGCTAATTATCTTATGGTAGTTTTTGCTGAAATTACCAACTTTGAAGTGCGTAAGGTCTTGGTCGATAATAGTAGCTCAGCCAATAACATCTTTCTATCCACTCTAAAAAGAATGAACATGGGGCATTTGAAGAGTGAACTTGTGCATACCCCTTTGGTCAGGTTTGGGAGGTCAGAAATCATTCTAGAAGGATCCATAAACTTATCGACATCATTTGGGGAGGCGTTTTGAAGAGAACTTTGATGGTTAACTATTTAGTGATTGATGCCCCATTTGCTTATAATGTTATAATCGGTTAGCCAGCCCTAAACAATTTTTATGCCATTGTGTAACTTCAAGGAGGCATGGAGATGTTACAACATCTCGATCAAGTCAAGCAAGTAGAAGACTCGACCACAATTGAAGACCTTTGGGGATACCTCTGTAGTGAAACCCAAGGAGACCCAGCCAGCAAGAAGAGAAAGTTGGAGGATACTAGGGTGGAGCCCGTCGAGGAATTTAAAGTTATTGAGCTAGAACAAGGAAACCTTGACAAGATGACTCGATCGGGATAGATATGGGCCTCCACTTGGAATGCCTTATGATTGATTTCCTGGGAAGAAATATTGATGTCTTTGCATGGAAAGCATCCGACCTCCAGGGAATCGACCCAAGTGTGATCGTGCACCGCCTCAATGTTGACCCAACAATGGCGAATGTGTAATGATTTTACAAATTTGAATAAAGCATGCCCTAAAGATCCTTACCCTTACCTCGAATAGATTTATTAGTAGATTTCACTACTAGTTGTGAGTTATTGAGCATGATGGATGCATTTCAAAGCTATTATCAAATATTCATGGCTACCGAGGATAGGGACAAACTTTTTTTGTTATTCCCAATGGGGTCTATTGCTTTTTGATTATGCCTTTTAGACTGAAAAATACTGGAGCAATTTACCAAAGGCTAGTCAACTTTATGTTTAAAAATAAAATTATCAAATCGATGGGGGTGTATGTTAACGACATGATTGTAAAGACGAAAAAGGCCCAGGACCATTTGCTTGACCTCAATCACACTTTTACAATCTTGAAAGTATTTGGTCTAAAGATGAATCCAAACAAGTGTATGTTCATGGTCCGAGAAGGTAAATTCCTGGGTTACATGGTCAGTCAATGAGGTATTGAGGCCAATTCATAGAAAATTCAAGCCGTTCTCAACATTGCTCCCCCTTGAACAATCCAAGATATACAACGGCTGGTCAGAAGTATTATTATCTTGGGCAGATTCATCACAAGATTGGCAAACAAAAGCTTACATTTTTTTAAAATTCTCAAAAACGCTAAGAAGTTGGGTTTCTAGTGGAATGAACAATATGATTAGGCGCTAGTTGAGTTGAAGCAGTACTTATCCTCCCACTATGCTTGCAAAACCCGAACTAGGAGAGGTACTTTAGATATACTTGGATGTCTCTAAAGTATCGATCCGCTCAATCTTGGTCTTGACCAAAGATGAAAGTCATTGACTAGTCTAATATTGTAGTAAGTCACTCTAAGGACTAGAACACAACTATTTGGAGATCGAGAAATTTGCCTTGGCACTAGTCACCACGACTCAGAAGCTGCGTCCGATTTTTAGTCTCATGCCATTATAATGCTGACCAACCAGCTATTGGAGCAAGTGTTGTCAAATCTAGATATTTGAGGGAGGCTGACCAAATAGGCCATAGAATTAGGAAAATTTGACATTACCTTCCAGTTGAGAACAACCATTAAAGCGTAGGTTTTGGTAGACTTCATCGTTGAGCGAGTGGACCTGCTAGAGAAAAATTCTGAAGCCCCTCTCATTTAGACTTTGCACATCGATGGGTCATTGATTGCATTTGGAAGAGGAGTAAAAGTCGCTCTTCATTCTTCGACAACTGATGAATTTGATTTTACAATAAGACTTGACTATACAGTTACCAATAATGAGGCGGAATATGAGGCTTTCTTTGCAAGTATAAGGATGGCACTCGATAGAGGTGTCAAATACCTAATTGTGATTACAAACTCAAAGCTGGTGGTAGAACAAGTTGAAAGAAAATTTGAAGCAAAGGACTCGACGATGAGCTGGTACCTAGTGGAGGTTAGAAAGCTGCAATAGTCATTTAAAAGGTTCACCCTTAATCAGGTACCTCGCTCTGAGAATGAACTTGCAGATGTCTTGTTGAAATTTGCTAGCTCGACTAGAGGCACTAGGGAGAAGACAATAACATTTTTGGTCTCAATAGGCCATTGATCGACCCACTCAAAGAGGACTTGGTAGTGAGCATCGAGGAGATAGTCCCTTCATAGCAGGACCTAATCAAACTTTACTTGAGTCATGGCATAGTCTTTAAAGATAGGAATGAGGCTCGATGCCTTTGAGGACAAGCCACTCAGTTTACACTCAATGAGCATGGCAAATTGTACAAGAGGTTGATCTCTGGACCCCCCTTGAGGTATCTTGAGCCCAACAAAACTCTTGAAGTATTACAGGATATCCATGCTAGCATGTGTGGCAAACATTTTAGGGGAAAATTCCTTGGGCACAAAATAATAAGGTATAGGTACTTTTGGTCAACATTATTGAAGAACTCTGTAGATTTTGCTCGAAAGTGTACATCTTGCCAAGTTAATTTGAACCTTTTGCATCAACCCCCGCACCCACGATCAATGTCCAAATTACTTGGCTGTTCAACCAGTAAGGGGTCAATATTTTGGGCTCACTGCCAAAGTCAACAAGTCAATAGAAATTCTTCATCGTGTTGATTGAATATTTTACCAAATGGATCGATGCCGAGGTTGTTCCAAAGATAATAGATGCAACCATTAAGAGTTTCATCTAAAAAAATATTATCTGTCATTTTGGCTACCTAAGATCCTTATCTCAGATAATAGGACCTAGTTCCAAAGCAGAAGCACTTGAAGTCAGTGCAAAGCTTTGGGAATTACCCAACATTTTACTTCAGTGGACAATCCCCAATCGAACAGCCAAACAAAGGTGACAAACAGAATGATCCTCGACCATTTGAAAGCCAGAAAATTAGGATATTAGCTTGAGCTGGGTTGATGACCTCCCAAGAGTGCTATAGGCATATAAAATAACTCTCCGAATAGCCACAAGTCATAGCCCTTACAACCTGATTTATGAATCTGAGGCATTTATCCTCTCAGAACTCATTCAACACATAGCTCGAGTCATTCACTTCTACTTGCTTGGGAACACATAAAAAAAAAGCTTGACCTGGAGACTATTGACGAGCGTAGACAAGAAGCTTATAACACTATGTAGTGCTACAGGTTGAGGATGGCCAGAAACTATAACAAAAAGGTCAAGCTGCACCGTTTTAAGGTCCTCATTCTCAAAAAGGTGAAAGTCTCTAAGAATGTTGGCAAATTCGACCCAAAATGGGAGAGACCCTATTCCATTGTAAAAGTGTCAAAACATAACGCCTACAAACTTGCTAATATGAATGGGGATGAGCTCCCTTACCCGTGGCCATCAACTTGAGAAAATTCTACATCTGAAATTATATTATAATCATTCTCGTATCCCGATATATGAATAAATTTTCAAAAATATTTCTACCATTTGTTGTATTATCACGGTCTCATCTATCTCGCACCGCTTGAGTATTGAGTTAACCTCGAAGTAGAAAAATAGGCAGCCTTAAGCTGCCATTTAAGTACCGAGTTGACCTTATAGTCAATGAATAAGTAGTTTCATGCTGCTACTTAAGCTATAAGTCGATCATGTAGTCGACAAATAAACAGCTCCATGCTATCACTAAAGTTCTAAGCCAACCCCATAGTCGATGAACAAACAGCTTCTCACTGCCACTCAAGTATCCAGTCAATCGAGTAGTCAACCTGAAAGTAATTCTACACTGCCACACGAAAGTCTTGCATCGACCCCGTAGTCGATAAAAAAGCAACCGCATGCTGCCTAGTTAAATTTTGAGTCAACCTCGCAGTTGACGCAAAATTAAAGTTTGATGCAAAATTAAAGTTCTAAATTGACCATGCAGTCGACCCCAAACATCTACATGTTATAAACTTAAAAGCTTTTTAGCCCTAACTATATAATCGACAAAGTAGTCAATTAGCAGGTCGACCATAAAATAATGAAAATCAACTATAAATATGAATGCTCTTTGGTAAGACCATGCGTATCTCTTAACATTAATAAAAAAATTGATGATAAAATTATTGAATGTTGTGGTAAATTTTATAGACAACCCACATGGTTGTCAACTATTCACTTATGCAATCGTGATAGTAAAGTTGCATTCGACAAGAAACATGTGAAATTTATGTCATTTGGCAACAAAGATATGAAAAAGATCTTTCATTGAATAAAAGATTCATTATAGTTAAATTTCTATTACACAAAAAAAATAAAAAAAGAAAAGAAAAGAAGCAAACACAAAGAAACAACATCAGATGAGCAACACAGAAATGGGGCATCAACTCTGGCTTGACCCTACCTAGTCACCCTTCGGACAGTCTTAATTAGGCTTCAGAAGTGCAAACGTAAATGACTGAATCTCCTACGGTGGTCGAGAAGGCCCTACAATGTCACTCATGAAATTGGTTGAACGCAGCATGTACTGCACGACTTCAACCTGCTCCTCATTCAGCTAGACAACAAAGTCCTTGATGAAGGCAAATTCGCTAGCCAACTCCTTCAACCTAGTCTTGACCTCAGCCTATTTGGGCCTCAGTCATGGGCTTAATGGGGGCATTTTTTGTTGTATCTCTCTCCCTGGACACTTTTCTTGAATTTGGGGTAAGGCTATAGATTATCATTGAGAGCAAGGCCTATTTTAGTCTTGTCATCAAGCTGGAAAGGGTAGCCTATGCACTCGAGCTGCTTGGTGGCCTTATGGAATGCGTCACGAGTATCGTCGGTCAACATAATTACACTCGCATCTTGGAAAGCTGAGCTCAATATGAACTGCTCCACTGCCTCCCATCGCAGTGTGGGGAGCTATCAAGTGAAAGCCTACTATGCCTCCTTGAGCGCATTTACATAACCAATTACTCGACCTAAGGAGTAGCTCACCTGCAGGTCCAAGTGAGCCTGCTTCAGTGTGGAGTCCATCCAACTCCTCTCCTTGACCACCTGTACAAGCTACTGATCTTTGAAACTTAGCTGCTCTTTGAGGTCCACCACCTTCTTCATCAGCTGGTCGACTCGAAGTTGAGAAGACTTGAGTTGAACCTTAATGGTTTTGGCATCTCCTACCTCTTGCAGTTCTTCTCGATCAATTAGAGCCAACTCTGTCGGGTGATAAAAGTTGTACCCGAACTGGTTTATCTGAAATAAATAGTATCAGTAGACAATGTAACTTTCTAAAATAAATTCAATGAGAATAATCAACCTCACACTTACCAGATTGTAGTGGTAGGCCAGAGCTCTGTGTGCTCCAACCTTACTTAGCTACATAAGTCTCCATTGGTCATTGGTGAAGAGCCCAGTGACTATCCACTTGAGAGCATCGGGGCCCGCTATTTCTGATTAAATCATGGAGGTTAAATTAGTCATCTCCATGGTAGGGTTGGGCCCAAAGCAAGGTGATTCTAGCTAGGGCTGTTGAAATAGTACCCCATCACCATGCTTGTCAAACAAGTCGTAGCTTGTTATCGCTTTATTTTTTCCTTCATCGCCCGCTATCTTCTTAGGCGCTGGACCTTTTTGTTCAGTCATCTATATTTTGCCTTATCCTGTGGGGCTACTTTGAGCATGCTCTTCTGGTTGAGCAGGTTGAGGCTAGGGCGCCTGTTTAGTTTGGGGTACGGTGGGGGAGGTGGTCGATTGAGTTAAGGATGCATGTTCTACTGCAGTTACCTCTTGTCGAGTAACCTTTTAACACCGCTTTTCATTTCTTTAAGCTTTTGCTGCAGCTTTCACTCGACTATGGGCCATTATCTAGTCCCAATCTACCAACCAAGATAAAATAAAAGCTATCATAATCGAGGATAAAGAATAAAATTAACAGTTATCACAATCAACAAAGAGCACTAATTAGCCAATCGCCCGTGGGCAAGTCGAGCTCGGCCAGCGATAGGCCAGCCAGCTCCAGACACCTCTCCTTGGTCAAAATTGAGGCCTCCATCTGCCCAAAGTCGATTAGGTCCCTAAGAAAGGTGTTAAGCCAAATACGTGTTTGATTCTCTAGCATTTCCACATGTCCCCTCCACCACCCCTTCAGAATATTAAAATCTCCAAGCCCTCAAACATAAAAAAAAGTGCTTTTTCCACTCCTAGCCATAGAAGGAGGAAGGGACTACTAGGAACTTTCAACGCGGGCACACCATCAGGTAATATAAGCCAAACTCTTCTGTACTACCTAACTTTCAGGACATTGATAAATGAAATAAGGTTAAAATATTGGCAAAAGTGGTTGGCTCATTGAACATATGCATTAACATAGCAAAGCTATAAATGGTGGCAAAATAGTTAGAAAGAAGTTGCGTTATGCAGACCTCGAGGCCTACCAAGAGGTCAACTATGGCTTGGGCTAAAGGAAACCTAAGGCCGCACCTCAACCCCTTCTCGAACACCATTATGCATCCCCTAGGAGATCGATGCATTCTACCCCAAGCCCCAGGTTCCAAAAACTCATACTCATTTAGAATGTGGAACATCATCCTAATTCGCACTAGGTTAGATAGGGACATTTTGGAGACTATTTCACTATAATGGTCAAGTGTAAATAATCAACCCCGCATTACATGGGCTTCACTAGGACCAGCTTTACCCCAGAGGCAACCTTCTCCGAGCTTTAGTTGCTTGCGATCGAGCTATCACTCGATAAACTATTAGAACTACTCTTATGTGTGCTTTCAATGCACTTTCAACCCAAGTTTTCCCCTGGAACGATACACCCTCAGACCTAGTGTTCTCACTATCTGAAGCATTAGACATTTTTGCAAAGAAAAATGAAGAAAAGCACAAACGGATAAAAGAACTTAAAGCAGATACCTTGAAAACTCTAAGTGTAGAAAGGATTTAGAGAGCTTGGAAAAGCAAGAACTTGACCAAAACAAATTTTAGCAAAACTGTAAAATGGGTGTCTCTACCGCCTATATTTATAGGCGTTAGGATGTAGGAACCCAAGTGATAGTAATAATTGTACTACCATCCCTTAGCGCTTTGTATTCTATGATATAATCGATGCATTAAATGCGCAAAATCGTCAGAAATCCTAGTCAAGTATTCAAAAATCTTGGTCAACTATTCAAAAACCTCAATTGAGAGGTCGGAACCTTGGTCAAATAAGTATAACCACCGTATAACCGTCATAACCGCCATAAAACCATCATAACTGCCATAACCATCATTCAGTCATCTACTCCCTGCTCTTGCTCGTCGACAAGCTCGATCATGACTGCGAGTGGGGGGGACTCATGATATGGGATAGCCCAGTAAGCTCAGCCGAATAAGTTATTGACCTTAAAGAAGGCCCCTAGGCCCATTTAACATGAACAGCCCAATGTAGCTTCTGGACCCAGTTGGGCCAGATCACTCGACCACAGTCATCTGGCTGAACGGATTGCTCTTGACCGCATCCAATCGGAGGCTTTAAGCCATTTGGTCCATGTAATCATCTCTCTGGTCGATTGCCCTGTCTGTTTGACTATTATCAACCAGAATGCTCACTCTGGCGCTGACTCATATCATTGTCACATTTAATGTTCTGACAAATAGTATGCCTCTGCATGAATAGCGCGTGCCACTCGGTGCAGTCTCTGCCCCCAACTTTGGCAGGGAGGCGCTTACTTAAAGTACTGTTCACCTTCGAAATCAGGAGATGATACTACCTAAAATAGTATCAAAATTGAAAATGACCAATAGCCCCCAAATAAGGACAAGAACCCTCTACACCTGGTAGAAGCATTTTAAACATCTTACACACCAGGAGAAGGCTATAAATACCCCACTTTTGGCCACATTTCAGGTAATGCCATATACATTCTACGCTCCTACTCTTCTTAATATAGGTTGATAAAATATACATAAATTGTCTAACTTAATAAAAGGTGCTTGTTTCAATAGAGCAATTTAGCATTGGGTAATCACAAGTTTACTCCATTAATTAATATTTTTGTTTTTATGTCTTTCTTATAATTAAAGAAGTCTAGAAAATGCCCAGAAATTTCCGCATTATTCCCATTTGTGTAGTCAGACTGATGAAAATCCAAAGTTTAGATCTCCTTCTGTGAACTAATTATCTTTGAGATGGAGAAGTTTTAATCTGTATGATATGATATTAATGAACATTATTGTGGTGATCACTTGTTCTTTGGATAGCAGCTGTGGTTTATTATATTAATTATTTCACTATTAAAATATTTCTGTGATCGTATTTATAAAAAGTTGTACATTATACTAATTGTTCCTCTATTATTATTTCTTTCAGAAAAA
>JACGDI010005823.1:1913823-1928791 GCA_014898725.1 Jacaranda copaia
ATCAGAATCTAGCTTGAAAATTGCCTCTTTAAGACTGGATCATCTCCTACAAACCCCTTGGTTGAACTCAAAGTATAAGCTACCAAATCTGAATATGCATACTGCTATGGTGGTTTGATCTGCCTTCTTTCTCTGTCGCGAGCAAAACAAGAGTTTTGTGGTGAATTGTTTTCTTGTTATTGGTTAGGTGATAATGCACTTTCAGCAACTTCATCTACCAATTTCTGTTTCCCTTTTGAAACTTGTGGAGTATTAATTTCAATCTCCATTTTCGCCTTAATGCCCTATTGACTACTTTCAGGCTACCCTACCTTCATCATCATCGCAGACTCATCAAAAGTCACATCCTTATTGATAATCTTCCTAGATTCCTTGTCATCATTACACCATAAACAATAACTCTTTACTCCATCTGCATAGCCTAGGAATATGCATTTCCTAACCCTTGGCTCAAGCTTTCCATCACGAACATGAGCATAAGTTAAGCACCTAAATACTCTCAGATTTAAGTAATCAGTAGGAGACCCAGACCAAACTTTCATTAGTATCTTGTAGTCCAAAGTAGTTGATGGTGACCTATTCACCAAGTGACAAGTAGTATTGATTGCTTCTACCCAAAAATTTTTAGACAATCTGGCATTAATGAGTATGCATCTAGCTCTCTCTAAGATAGGCCTATTTATTTATTCTACAACTCTATTCCGTTATGGTGTATGTACAACTGTATGATGCAGCATAATTCCTTCTTTATAGCAAAATTCCTAAAATTTGTTGTTACATAAATCCAATCCGTTGTTCATCCTCAAACGCTTGATTTTCATTTTTGTCTGCTATGCAATTAAAGTTTTTCATTGCTTAAAGTTGATAAATACCTCATCCTTATATTTTAGCATGTACACTCATACTCTCTATGAGAAGTCATCTATGAATGCTAGCATATACCTAGCATCTCCCTTTGAAGGAACCTGAGAAGGCCCCCAAAGATTTGAGTGAATTTAATTCAAGGTGCCTTTGGTCCTATGAACTACAATGCCAAATTTAACCCCATATTGCTTGCCAGGCACATATTACTTGTAGAAATCTAGCTCTCTTGTTTTCTTTCCACAAAGCAAGCCCAATTTGCTTAGTTTTAACATCTCTCTGTCACTCATATGCCCAAGTCGCATAAGCCACAATTTCGTACTATCATTGATTGATGAAGAAACTATTGCAGTACCTGATACTGTGCTACCCTGCAATATGTGAAGGCCATTTCTTTTGTCTTTCTTTAAAATAAGCAACGCACCTTTGAAAACTTGCAGAACTCCATCTTGAGCTCTTTACTCACATCTATTCTTGTCTATAGTACCCAGTGAAATTAGATTTTTCTTCAAATCTAGAACACGATGCACATTTTTTGGGGTCCTTACTATGCCATTGTGCATTCTGATACTAACTGAGCTAATTCCTACAACCCTGTATAAAGCATCATTTCCCATAAGTACTTTACCACCATCGTATTTTTGATAAGTGGTAAACCAATCTTCACGTGGGTACATGCTCTGCATGAAGTATCATTTTCTATAAGTACTTTACCACCATCGTATTTTTTATAAGTAGTAAACCAATCTTCATGTGGGCATATGTGATAAGAGCAGCTACTATCCAAAATCCACGTAGTGCTTGGCAAACTCTGTGTAACATTGAGCATAAGGCCACCATTAGACTCATCCTCAACAATTCCTACAACATCATCCTATTTCAGATAAGAAGTTTCACCTGTATCATTTGTATTTTCTCGTTCCAGATAATTTCATTTTTAGTGCCTCTTGCTACTGCACCTAAAACACTTGTTACCATTTCTAGGCTTGGTTCGGGACTTCAATCAGCCACTACTCCTTCATCTTTCTCTCAGTCTCCTTTTTGCTATCAATTCTTCCTTAATTTCATCATTGGTACTGCCATGGACATGTTTTCTCAATTCATTGAAATTCAATGAAGCCTTCACATCCTCTACTGAAAATTGTATCTCGTCCCATATAGTAAAGTAGTGATCAAGTGCTCAAAAGATTTGGGTAGAGAAATCAATGCTTGATCTTCATCTTCAAGTTTAACATCTATACTAGCAAGATCCAAAATTACTTGATTGAAATAATCAATATGCAGAGTAATAGATGTATCTTCTTTCATCCTCAAAATGTATAACCATTGTTTTAGATACAGTTGATTTGTCAGGGACTTCATTATATAGAGACTCTCCAACTTTGATCATAGTCCCGCTGGCATACTTTCCGTGGCGACCTCTCTCAGTATGTTATCTACTGACGATAACACCAGGGTACTGTAAACCTTTGCCATAAACCCATCATTCTCCTCATTTGTTAGCATTTTCGGCAAGGAACCTCTGCCCTTTAATGCTCAATGTAATCCTTGTTGACACAGGAGGGCATAAGCCTTTATCTTCCACAACCCAAAATCATTCTTCCCATTGAATTTCTCTACCTCGTACTTCATGGCTAACATTTGATCAAACTGGCTCTAATACCAATTTGTTGTAACTTAGTCAGATCAGATAATAAAATTGAGATGTAATAGTAAAGTAATTCAATGAAAATAACAAGATTTAACGTGGTTTGGTGATGTACTTAATCCACCTGACAAAGAAAAAGAATTTTATTGATTTCAAATCAAAGTGCAAGTACAAACTTGAATCCCACAATTCTCACAAGAACACCTAACACCCTCATTCTAAACTCCATTTCAAGAAACTATCTCAAAAGCAGTCTAGAAAACCTCATGTATGTGTTTTATCTATTTTTCCCAAAAGAGAACTGAGTAAATATATGTGAAAAATAAAGTCCAAGTCCTGGTAGAATTGCGCCGAGCATTGGGGCGCACATGACTTGCGCCCCGGCACAAGAGTTCTATTGTTGCTACAAAATTGGGCAGAAAATTTGTGTTGGGGCTCGAAGTTATTGTTCACCATGCAAAGTTACTGTTCAACACGTGCCAAAGCGTGTTCCAATGCCCATTTCACCCACTCAACTTCATTTCGTTCTATTTCTTCCAATTCTCGTCAATTTTGCTCAAATTTCAAGACAAAATCAACATGTGTGTGTGTATATATAAATATATAAATTGAGAAGTTTTGGGGATAATAAAAGATAGAAGAGAGTATTTTGGAACATTTAATTTGGCCTTTTGATGTATGTTTGGTTAAACATAGCCATGATTTTTTCAACAAAGAAAATGTTAAATGCTTTATGATTAAGTGAATAGATTCTATATGTCTGCTTTGTTACATATAAAGAATGTTAGAGTGAACTTATAACAAGAGTACAATTTAAATTACGTCTCTTGAGTTGGTTTTGTATTTTGATCGTATTATATATATAAGATGAACCAACATGTTACAAGTGTAATAAACTATAAATTAATAAAATTATTACAAAATTAAATATCTAACAGGATTATTTGAATTTTCCTTGAAAATTATTATAAATAAAAATTAAATTAGATAATTCTATGAGGGAACTGCCTCGCAATTTCATTGAAAAATATAAAAAAATAAAATAAAATAATTAAGAAAAAAACTTTTAGAAATTAAACTTCTCAATTAAAAAATGTAACAAAAATTCAATTGGTTGTAACATTATAAAATTCATCTAAATTGTGTTGGAATTCCATTGAAAAAATTTTGATGGATTGTCCCATCGGGAAAGTAATGAAAACAGATGTGCGGCGAGCCTACTTTTGATTTCACAAATTCTATCGAGATTCTTATTTTAGATGGATTTTTATCGGAATCCATTGACAATCTTAATTAAAATCTGATATAAATCGGATTATTGACATTCACATGCTCAAAGTAACCTTTAAGCCACTTGTATGAATATATCATTTTAGCAATTTGGGTGTGTTGTGAGGATACAAGGAAACTATTTTATGTAATAGGGTTAAATTTTGTGTTTGAAATTAAATACATGAAAGATGAAGCATGCATATGATATATTTCATGATTTTAGGGAGACTTACAATGTCTTCAATTTTCTAAGTATTATTATTTTGGTTAATTCTAGAAAATTGCACATGCGCCACACGTTTTTATAATTTCTTAAATATTCATAAAGCAAATGGCAAAAGGAATTCAACTTTAAAAAAAAATCCGTTAATCCGTTTAATAAATCACTGGAATCAATAATTAGTACCAAGTTAACTAGAATATGTCTACTAAGCCTTTACTGCCAACTCATTGACAGTATTGTTGTGCTGTGAAGAGGATTTCAACTTCGAAGATTACTTGCATGTCAAAAATTTTCAACTCCTATTTTCTATATTTCTAAGAAATTTACCGTGTTTTAGACTATGTTCTTATTTCCTTTTTTCGACGAAACGTTAAACTTTACATTGCTTAGTGTTTTTCTTAATTTGTATTGAATATAATTTTCATCCATTAATTTTGTATGGTTAATTTACATTAATACATCTAAAACAACAGTGCCTCAAATGGCTAGTAATTTAGGAAAGACAACACTAACACATGCGCCATAAGTTGAATTTCTAACAGCTAGTAAAGGAGTCAATATTCTCAAGTACGTATAGATTTAGCAATTACGTATTCATGGGTAATTCAATAGTAGGTAATGAAAAATTTGATAAATTTATCCATGGGTAAATTTATCCATTTTTTATTGGGTACAAGATAATGAACATGGGTAATGTGTAATCCATGAATACCAATAATAATTTTTTTTATATTTAAAGGGTAAATTAATATCCATCTTGGAATTTACATGATATTATTAAATTATTAACTAAATAAAATTAAAAATACAATGAATTTATTAAATTGAATAAGTGCTTAAAGCATATTAATAACATTGTAGTGTTATTTTTACACTTCAGTATTCAAAATCCATCAAATTTAAAGTAAATTACATTTAAAAGTTCAAATTTAAATCTCATTACATGTCAAAAGTTTTTGAATTAAAAGTTTAAATATCACTTAAACATGGTTGTCTTTCTATAAAAAGTTGTTACTGTAATACCCCAAGTCTTATATAAATTATTATAATATAGATACGATATTGGATGGTAGAAATTATAGAGTAAAATTATTTGATCTTGATTTTTCATTAATATTATTGGGTTGATCTTCACCTAGAATTAAAGCATACAAATTTATTTATGACTCTATCAATATTTAAGGAATTTTAATAGGAAGTAAATATGGGATATAAATTAAATTCTTTCTTTTGGAGTTGTTAAAAATCCTATTTTAGGTACTCATTTTGATTTTATTTGCAATTCCAAGGATATAGATTTCAGACTTTTGGGATTGGTTGGCGATGATTGAAGATGTAGAATTTATTGGGCCGATTATTTGATCGAAACTTTATATATTGAGTTTTATATTAAGGATTAAGCTAGCTACTGTGGATACCAAATTATGGCAAAGGAAATATTAAACTTTGGCCTATATTTAATTAGTGGTTTGAGATGTATTAGTTAACCCAAATTATTTAATTCAATTAAAGTTGTTTAGCCCATAAATAGTATAAATATATAAATATATATATAAGCCCATAAATAGAATTTCCATTTTATAAGTTAGGTGTAATAGCAGCCCAAATTATTTAGTTCCTTTTAAGTTATGACTAAGCCAAGCCCATAAATAGTGTAGACAATAAGCCCATAAATTATTATGAAGTATTTACAGGTTGGGTCCGTGATTGTTAAATTAAAGAAGACGAAAATCAATTTTCATGGAATTTTTGGATTTATGGATAGATGGATAATTCTAGAAGTTTTCTCATCATCTTAGAACTCTATTTGGATAGTTTTTGACCCCCATTAGGTATCTAGTTGTATTGGTTAGCTAAAATCAAGTAAATACAGGTCACATGGAATTCTAGAACCATTTTTTTTTGTACCTCTACACTTTCATGCGAAAATTCATTATAAATATTCCTTATTATATAATTAGTAAACTATGATAATAGTCAGCTAAATATCTAGAATTATTAAATCATTAAATAATTTAGGATTTCGGATATTTAGTCATGAGGTTGGGAATCTCATTAATTATACAATTCTGATAAGTTAAAGATTTTAGGATATTTAGTAACTACCTAATCTTGATAAGGTTAGGATTTTTGAATTATCTCTGTAACTTTGAGTTATCATTATTTGGGATTGAGATCTGATCAAATCTGAGAAGTTAGGATTAGACTGATCTTATAGGATATGAATTCTCGTTTATCCGAAATACCAAGCCTAGTAGTATAAATAACCATATAGTAGGAAATATAAAAGTCATATGCAGAGGTAAGAAAATACCATATTTTTAATTTGTTCTTTAAAAATCTATATGAGTTTTCTTTCTTGGTATTAACATCCTATTTTTCTGTCGTAGTACTAGTGGAGAACGATTAAGTGGTAGATCAAATCTAAGCGAATCTTTGGGTTTTAAGATTTTTGGTGTAAGTAAATCTCTATTCTTTTCTATTAAAATATTTTTTGCATGAATGATTTATGCAACAAAAATAAATGGAGTGTTCTTTTTATCGAACTTTTAGATCTAATGGTATTCATTGTAGAATTTTTTTATATGCAAATAATCAACTGTTTATAAGACTTTTCTACATGAATAAAACGTATTCTTTTAGGATTAGAGCATGTAAAATAAAAATCTTTCTAAATACTTGCACAAGATATAGTACTTTTTGTCAAAATAAATAATAAAAAAGGATCTATGCTTTGAATAATCAAGAAACTATTGGTAGGAACAAGTTCCGTAATTGTGCTATGGGGTTATAGTAACAAAAGATTTTTGAAGCTAATCTTAACAGTGTTGTAGGTAAGACCTCCGACACCATTCTTAACGGTGTTGTAGTTAAGACCTCTGAAGTCGCTCTTAATGACATTGTAGTTAAGACCTCCGAAGCCATTCTTAACAGCGTTGTAGTTAAGACCTCTGAAGCTACTTAACGGTGTTGTAGTTAAGATCTTGGTGAAGATAACTGATTAGAGAATCCCGAAAGTTCATGAGCATGGTTAATTAATAAATTGAAAATTTTTGATAAGTTATGTAACTATTTGTTTTGAATCGTTTGGAAAGATATGTGATTGACTCTGAAAGCATGATTCTTGAATATTGTTACATTAATTGTTATATTTTTGGAAAGTGAATAATTTTCTTTTGTTTTCAATGAATTTTTCATGATATTTGTACTTGCTCAAATCATGCTAGAAAAAGGAAAGGAGATTTAATTACTGGGCAAAGTGTCACTCATATGTTATTAATCCATTTTCTTGCAGAAAAATTTAGTTTAGGACGAGGAAGATGAATAGTTTTGGGGATGGTGATGAGAGATTGGCATAAATAAAATAGGTTCTTTGATGTTTAAGATTCCTAGATAGTTGTTTAGGAAAGTTTTTTTTTTGAGATCTCAATTACTCTAGTTGATTGTTAAGACAAGTTTTTTGAATTCTCTTTCATTGATATGATTTATTTTGGGAATTTGTCTAATGAAATTTGTGGGAATTCAGCAAACTCTGTTGGATTTGAGATTTAGTGTCTTTGAGTTTTTGGGCTTAGAGGTACTGCCATATTATGTCCCAAAATTGGGGTTTGACAGTTACATCCATAAAAATATGCACAATAAATTATTTATCACCTGACTACATTGGTGGCCACTATTTGAAAAGAGTTTTTTGTTATATACTTTTTTGTATTTAGGGTATTAGTTTGTTGTAATTTTTTATTTGTGAAATTTAAAAATTAAAAGTTAGATTAAAATTTTTTAAAATATACATATTTATATGGGTATCCATGGGTTGAGAAATAAAATGATGGGTAATTTAGATATGAATAAAATTATCCGTATTTTATTGAGTTAGAAATCTTAAGTTCATTACCCATAAATTTTTGAATACCCACGGATATTCGTGGATATGAACACTATTTTGCCAGGTCTAAAACTGAAAATTCCTCGTAAATGTCATACGCATATATATATATATATATAAGTGGTATGACTCAATCAATTTCCAGTCATCCCTTGACTCCACTGATATCACAAAATTAGAAATTACAAGGCACTTGTCAAATCACTAGAGAAAATTAATTACATTTAGTGATCAAAATATTAAGAGCCCGTTTGGTTTTATTTTCATTTCCATCATTTTTAAAATATTGAATAATAATTAGTGAAAATGAGTTGAAAATGAGTTTATATTTAGATAGATTGTTAAAAAAGTAATGATTATATTGATTTTAATATGTTGTAGAGAGACAGAAATAATAAAATAATTGATAAATCCATGCAAATTAGTTTAATGAAAAAAGAACATGTGATGTGTTTAATACATCCAACAAAAAGATGAATTTACTGATTTTAAATCAAGTGCAAAGTACGAATTCAAGCCTCACAAATCGCACAAAAACACTCAACACTCTCATTCTAACCTCTGTTCTAAAGAAAAACATCTAAAATAGTCTAGAATTACTTTTGATAGGGTTTGCTCTATTTAACCTAGAAAACAAATAGGGTTTAAAAACCCAAACAAATTGCAAAATGAGCTTGGACCATGCGCGTTGCATCAGTGCGCAAGCTGAGGCACACAAGATTTGTGCCCTGGTATGTAATAGCCCAAATTTGGGTAGGTTACACCACCACAAGGCGTACAATTACAGAATGCCTTGCACTAGGGTGCGGCCTACTTGTGCCTTGGCGCAAGTCGCAACATAAATTTGCCCAGGCACAATGCGCCCCATGCATAGTGTTATGCCCATGTGCATTGAGGCTCACCTTGTCATACCATCTTCATGTTGTCTTGCCCGTTTTGGCACTGTTTCTTCGCCATTTTTATTGTTTCTCACTCTCTATAATCTAAATTTCAAGACATACTCAACAAGCTGAATAAATTGCGAAGTTGAAGTAATATGCCATCTTTTGACTTGGAGTTGCTATTCGAATGTATCATAAATTTAGCCTGCACTTTAATCATCCTCAAGATTGGTTGTTAATCGTTCTCCAAAAAGAAGCCCCTCTATGCTATTGTGATTATTGTTTGTTCTTTACTTTCGTATTCTCACATCTGAGAAAAGTGAATGGTTATCAATATTTGATCATCTTTAGAGCTTCCCTTTTGTTCCTAAAATCTTTCATATTCCTTTATGTTCACTTTCATCTGCCTTTGTGGTTTGATTGCTTGTGCTCTCAAGTATTGAAATTGATCCAATAACTCACTAAGTAAGTAAGATGTATGGTTGGGAGTAATTTTTGGCCCCAGATTAAGTTTTTTGAGTATTATTGTGGTCTAAGAGCCTGCAACTGCAATAAGATCATTAAGGATCATTAAGAGGGATTCCAACAAAAACACGCTCAAGCCAATATCTAGGGACTGAAGGAGTAATGTATGGAGAGTAAATATGAAAGTAAATATGTGAGCATCCTGTAGAAATAGAGTCAGATGAAGTATTTATAATAGTGTTATGTGGCACAATCTGTAGACTTCTTGCTAGATTGAATGGGCAGCTTGGATTGATCAAGGTTGCCAGTTGGATGGAGCGACTCAAATTCGACCCACTCTAGAGGTGCACGGATCCTTCAAATGACGTGGGTATAGGTTTGACAATTTCAACTTGACCCGTCGGTACCCGTTCCGTTTCATATGGAGTAGGTTGAAACCAATTCTGCATTGGGTAGAGCAAACTTTAATATGAATTTCATGCAGGATGCGATGAGTTCAGGTTCCTCGTTATGCCTCTAGTACTTATATAATTATGATGTATAATATATTATATATTTATATGATTGGACTATTTTAATATTTTAGTTTTTTATTGATATATTTGAACATTGTTATGTTGAATATTATTTCATTCCTATTTATATTTTAATTTTTAATTGATATATTTAAATATTGCCAGATTGATTGAACTTTTTTGCATTAAATTTTACGATATTGTAGTGAATTATCAAATTAAGTAGATAGTTTTGAAAAGAATTAGTAAGTGTGGCACAGATAGGGCTGTAAATAAATATTCCAAAATTTATTTACTATTTGCAGCTTATCCTTTTATACAAATATTATCCGCATTCGTTTAAGAGATATTTGAATGTAAATGGATATGGATATTGTAAATGCATGTCCAATCCATTTAATATTCACTAAATAATATATTATTTATAATTTTTAATAAAAATTTTATAATTCATATATATATAAATTATAATTAAATAACTGGAAATAAAGAATAAAACATTTTAAAATTATTGTAATATAGAGAAAAAAAATTGAAGAATGAAGTTAATCAACATAAATTATTGTGGGTTGACTTGATAACTAGTATACGTAAATATCATTATTAATATTAATTAGTACTACTAATCAATTACAAAGTCAATTATTAATTAGAAATTGTGCTATTTATTTGATTGCTTCCCTTTTAATGAAATTGTATAGTTTTTTCTATTAATTAAAAAATATGTATTTGTTATAGATTATTGGATTCACATTTTTGGATATTCATATCCGTAATGATAACAAAAAATAATTTGAATGTGGGTATTTTTAATCAAACATACATATCTAAATAATTATAATTAAATACGGATATATACGAGTTCGACGGATATCTGATAGATATGATATCAATCAAATTTGAATATCATGCATAAATATCAGTCCAATCTGTATATTCAAAAAATTAATCAAATACAAATATAAAAATAATATATCCAATCTATTTAATATCTATTTACACTCTTAACATTTTGTACTGAGTGGGGGCTTAATATATTTAATGCGGCCATATGGGGGCGGCCGGGCGGATTAGAATTTTAAATTTAAATCCCACGAGGTAGATGGGAGGGTTTATGATAGTTTTTTAAGTGCGGTATTCGCGGGGTAAAAATGATGTTCATTTGGCCGGCATAATTTGGACCCAGTCCTTGTTATAAATTCTAATAACATTTGTTGGCTGTTTTCTTGGACATGGGCCGAATTAAAGATATCTTTGGTTACCCCATCAAGTAGTATGTTGTTGCAGAATTTCACCTATGAGTTTGTTTAGCTAATGATGTGGAAGATTATCTTTCTTTTCTTTACTCAAAATGTCTCATCAAGTATGAGCCTGGTTGATTGGCCGATTTAATCAAACTGTTTTTCCCCTTGAGTTTTCTGATATATGAATTAGACTCCACTTTGTGGTTGAACAGGGACATCCATCCTCAATGCATGAACATTTTTTGAGCTTCATTATTTTCATGGATCTCTTGAAAATATTAGTTCTGGTCTGCTGCTGCGGTTAATGGCCATATTCTGCAGAAGAGTGATTGCACCCATTCCACATCTAGTTTTTTGTCTTTTCATTCTTGGAAATGTTTCAAGTTAGTAAAATTTTGCCTTCTGCATTTATCCTGCAAAACCTTGATCCCAGAATTACAATCCACATTAAGGCCTCAACTGAGATATTGCTCTTCTTTGTGCTTCCATATTATTTTCAATCTATCTTTTTCAAAATATTCACAATGCTAATCCAACTATGTTTCACATAAAACAATGATAATTAAAGGTAATTTGCTCTTTTTGAACTTATCCAACCCAAGGAAAATATATCAAGCCTCTTCCCTCTTCATCCATATTCCAACTTAATGTAGAGCCAATAACTTATCATGAGCCCTATATCAAGGCAAACAAACAATAAATTAGAAATGATTATGCACTATCAATTATAATCAACTGAAGCGAACAAGATCCTAATATATACCCCATAATTTTTCAAAGCAATTAAATGATCAAATTAAAGTCTAAGTCATACTTAATAAAAAATAAGAAGTGTAGGTCAACTTTTGTATAATAAGAGCTCGTCTGCTTGGAATGATGTAATTAGAAGTGATATATAAGTAAACGAATACATTTTAAGTCTATTAAGATAGAATATTTTAATTTTATGTTTGGTTAGTATGATTAGTATATAAATAATTAAAATATAATATATAAATTTACTATTTTATCCTTTATACTTTTTAATAAGTTTTTGATAGCTTCTTTAATCTTCCCCATTCTTAGAAACATGGTTTCATTGAAAATAAGATTAAAAAATAAGCCCTATTAGATCTGTGTAATTCTTATCAAACCTAATTAAGCATTGCCCTCCTTGATCCATTGTCCAAAAGCAACAATAAATAATATTGGGCTTTGAATTTATCAAGAATGTTTATCAATTGAAACAAATATTAAACGAGCCAAGCAAACAACGCATAAAAATGAATGCATAACATTGTGATTGTTGAAAGCTAGACAATTTTAATTTAAAAATTTGACATGTTGATAGTGAAGGGAACATGCATTTGTAATTTACACATGAGAAATAATAAATTTTATAAGAGCGCTTATTTGAATTTTGATTTTTTTTTTTTTGAAATATATGATTTAAAGATGACCTTTTTAACGAAATTTACACCGCTGGTTTGAAGGTTGTCTATTTCCAAATTGTAAAATATTAAAATTGTGAAAGTAGTATATTTAAAAATTAGTATTAGTCCATACCCATTGTTGCACTCATCCATTGTCACATTCACATTCATTCTCCTAAAACACATTAAAATCACATAAAAAACATTGCCACAGATTCTCATAATTTGGAAAAAAATGTTGGGCTTAGAATTTGTCAAAGGTTTTTATCATACCAAATCCAACCTTATTTGATCTTTGTAATTCTAATCACACCAAATTAAGCATTCCCTCTTTGATCCATTTTTCGAAAACAAAAATAAATAATGTTGGTGATATGGGATAGCCCAATAGGCCCAGTCCAATAAGCTATCGACTCTAGAGAGAATTTCTAGGCCCGCCTAACATCTGAATCCCAACTGCGCTTCTAGACCCAACTGGCTAATTCACTCGATCACAACTGCCAGGTCGAGTGGATTGTTCTCAACCCTACCTGCTGGGAGGCTTCAAGCTACCTAGTTCGTTCAGTCATTTCTCTGATCATTCACCATCGACCAGATGTCTCACTCCAACGTCGAATTATATCTTTAATGCATTTAATGCTCTGACAGTTAGCGTGCCTTCGAATTAATGGCGTATACCACCCCAGCACTGCCTCATCACCAACTTTGCCATCAACCCTTTCAAGAGGCACACCTCCAAAGTACTATTCACCCTGGAAAATAGGAGATGATGCCACCTGAAATAGTACTGGAATGGAAAATGACCAACAACTCTCAGGCAAGGACAAGAGCCCTCTACATTTGATAGAGACATCTTAGACATATCATCCACCTGGAGAAGGCTACAAATACCCTATTGTCAGCCACCTTCCAGGTATGGCATATGCACTATATGTTGTTACTTTGCTGCTCGATTATCTTTGTTCAACTAATACTAACTTGAGCGTTGAAGTACCTTAACTAGGGGCACCTCGACGAGTCTAATGTTTACTATTGGTTGCAGATTTTAACCCAGGAAGTTCTTACTATTGGATCATTCAACCTCATTGGTTGAATTAGACCAAACACAACCCAACTTACTGAAAATAGCTTTCAACCTCATTAGTTGGGCTTAGGATTTATTAAAAACTTTTATCAATTGAAACAAATATTAAAAGAGACATAGGTAGGTATTACGCCTAATCAAGCCAACCAACAAAGCCCAACACTACTACACTCCAAGTCCATATTTTCCTCTTATTCCCTACTATAGAATCAACTAATAAATCAAATCTCTAAGCCTTGTTAGTAGCATTGAAAGATCTTATGAAACACACGTCAAAAAAAAAAAAGGGAAAAAAATCTTATGAAACACAATTCAAGTTCACTATTTCTAATGTTTACAATTAGTAAAACAATAAAATAGACAACCAATTAAGCATCATTAAAGGAGTAGAAGAAGAAAAAGTAATAAAGTCATAAACATGATAAAATTTTATAACTAAAAATTCGTAAAAAAGTAGTGGGAGTCAAACTTTAGACTTGGATTTACCAATTTTTACAAATCAAGTAATTAAATATATATTCTGTTGGATTAATTTAAATCACACGTTCATTTATTTTCTATTGAAGATCAAAAAAGAAATTTTGACATTCAACCTAATTTTTCCATAAGTGTTCTAATATTTTAAATTACATCTATTGTAAACAAGTAATGAATTTTTTCCTTATCTATTAGTGAAACAATAATCTCAAATGATCACATTATTTAAACATTAACAATTTTGAAAAAACAAAAGAAATCTTACTTGAATTGATAATAATTTTTATGTTTTCTAACTAAGACCAAACACGTTAAATGTTTCATAAGTTGGTTAGTTATAGACATATTAACGTTTTATGTACTTCACTTTTCAAATCTTGAAAGGGCATGGACGTATGTGAAGGGGTAAATGAATATTAAATGGATTGAATATACTGCTTTTATATTTGTATTAAATTAATTTTTTGAATATTCAGAAATAAATACGGATTTGATGGATATTTAAACATGATATCTAAATTTGTATTTGTTGGATATTAATGGAATTCGAATATATCCGTGATATGGGATAGCCTAACAGGCCCAATAAGCCCAATTCCAAATAATAAAGCCCACGAGGCCCAAATAACAAGTGCCTGGTCGACTTGAATTGATCCCTTGTGACAGCACTCATGGTTGACCTATATCGACTCCACGTGGCAGCATCCGCAGTTGACCCGTATCGACTTCAGGATCAAGCCACGCGTGCGAGCTCTTGTCTCTGATCGACACAAATCGACCACTGAATCATCCTCTATTCGCTTATCTGGTAGGTTGAATATTTCCACGTCGATAACACATGGCAGTCGGTGTTACTGCTGCCAACAACTCTGACAACCCTACTAACAACTTTGACAAACACGTACTCCTTCTGGCACGGTTATTCTGGAAAACTAGAGATTTAGCGACCTGGCACTGTATCAGATTCTGAACATGAAATGACTTTCAACCCCCTGGTAGG
>JACGDI010005824.1:4925-15462 GCA_014898725.1 Jacaranda copaia
TGAAAAATTCAAAAACACGTGTTTGTAAAGACGTATATGTATGGAAAAAGACACACACATTAAATTCTGTACTAAAGTTCAAAGCCAGATTTTGCTACTCTTGCTGCCATTGCCAACCCTGAACTGTACAAAAAGACAAGGAGACAAGTGTAAATGAGTGAGTGGCGTCTAGTCAAGTACAATGAATGTTGATAAAGTTATTTTAATTTTTATATTTGAGAATTTGAAATTATGCTTGAGTTTAATTTGATTTTTGAATGAGTTCTAAACAAGTTGAATGCAAATCCAATTTGACTATTTTGATATTTTTAATTTAACTAATCTAGTTGAGTGTCTTGTCCTTCGAAATTCTATACAATTCTATCCATTTTCTAGGTTTGAAAATGCTTGGACTTTTTTAAAATAAAAATTTTATAATATATTCAGAATCACTTACAATACGTTTCAAATGCATGTTGATGGGTAGTTGGATGGCATGGCTTGGGTAATGACTATATATATTGCCCCCAATTTTAATTTGTGAAATACAAGGTGCTTGCATAATGATAAAAAATAATCTACACTTTTATAACTTTAGGAACTTTTTGAAAAATACAAACAAATGTTTAAACTGGGTTTGTTATGTTTAAGCAACATAATTAGTATGAATTAACTTTTTAATTGCTACCGATCTTATGGTCGAATTTCATATAGTTTGCTTTGTTTGTCAACTTTGAAAACAGCAGTAGAAGCCGTCAATCGTGTGAAGCCTCCGCCTCCATCCTAACTGTATAACCACGGCATGTATAATTTCACGCCACCTATCCATCCTAACTACACGAAACACAATTGTGTCATTTCATGTGATAAAATGCTTAAAAGGCATGAACTGAGTTCAATTTCTTGAGTTATGCATTAAGAATTGGATGCACACAATGTTAATCAAATCATGTTCGGTGCCAAACCTTGAAGTGACTGAACATGAACAATAGTCCAATGCAATGAAATGAAACACAGTTGCTGTTCATGAATGAAGCTTTCATTTATTCTCGGACAGCACAGAACTTGTATTTAAACAATTTCATTGAAATTATTACTTGCTTTCTTTGCTTCAGCAGCCCATGTCGCATGTGAGGGTATACCTTACCCAGTGGTTTCCCACAGGTCGCAATGTCTACAAACCACATTCAAGCATGGATTTGAATGAATCATGTCGATAATGTCTTAGCTTGTGCTATATTGAAAAAGTTGAGAGTTCAAAGGCGATTCATAACTCATAAGTCATTTTTCATGTAACTGAATATTTTTATGTCTGGAATGAATGATTTGATCATTATCATTAATAATGTTATTTATAGAATGACAATTGCATGGCTCTGCCAAGCCCCGCAATTAGCAAGAAGGGGACTATGATAATACTTAATCTTATTTCTTATTGAATGAATCAAGGTTTTGAAATAATTTATAAGCTGTTTTCATATTCTCAATCCTCGAAACACCTTTTAACAAGAACTCCATTAATGCGTATCATTGAAACAATATTCGTGAACCTTTATTTTTACTAATGGATTTGATCGGCATCACAGGTCAATTACTTTATTAAATTATTTGTTTCATGTATTAATTATTATAATGTATTCTTAACATTGACAATACGAGCAATGAATGATACAAGTATTGATGTAACGAAGGACATGCAACCACAACTTTACTAAAGATCAAAAGACAAAAGAAGACTTTTAACTTAAAGGGAGGGACAACATAAATAATTTGGATATAAAAGTTACCCTAGATGTGATAAATGTTTCACAAATATGCCTCCCATGTTATAGAACAACATAAAAGATGAACGCTAAACCTGGTAGCCTACCATCCATTCCTAAAGTTATGCCAAAAAAAGTTAAAAATTAAAAACAACTTCAAATTAATGTACGTAATAATATTATGGTATTTTTAACTATTATTTTCAAACACTCAATTTTATTACAACTTTCCTTGCAACTTTTTACTTATCCAAAAACAAAAACTCTTACAAGCACCATTGGCGATAAATGACCTGTTTCGATATACTTTGAATTCCCATTTTCATTTTTATTACTATTTGAAAATTGAAAACCATCAAGTTCTATTTATTTTTTTTAAAATAGGGATGCAAATGAATCGAGCTGGCTCGAAAAGTACTCAACCTAGAACTAAATAATTTCTGTTCATAGTTTCATGAACCTATTTTTTTGTTTAAAAAAAAAATATTTATATATAAAAAATAATAATATTATAAGATAGTTTTATGTTTCAAACTCGAGCCTATAACTTGATCACAAGATTGAGCTTAACGAATCAAGCCGAGTTGAGCTTGAACAAGGGCTCAAGTCAAGCTCGAGCCTCAATTTCCTAAGCTCATTGAGCTCGAGCTAGCTCAGTTCATTTGGTTCAAGCTCAAGCTCGAGTTCTAAAAAATAACCAAAGCGTGGTTCAACTCAACTCATTTGCATCCGTAATTTAAAATATTCTTAATTCATTTGCAATTTTTTTTAAAATCTACCATATCATCTTACTATCACGTCATCGAATTCAAATTTGATTTGGCATAAAATACTCACTATTATTTTAAAATTAATAAAATATACATATATTTTTAAAAAATAAGTTTTTTTAAATATAAAAAAATATAAATCAACTAATTTTTGATCCTATACCCACTCTAATAATTATTTTCCAACAAAACATTCAAATACAATCTTATTTTTATTTTTAAACCATAACTACTTTTGTGACCTTTAAAAATACATGAAAATGAAAATATACTTTGAAAAACGGGCCCTAAGTATCAAGTGGAACATTGATAATATGAAAGGAAACATAATCTGCGAGTGTACTTTGTATGTTTGTGCGCTTGCATGCGATGCCTATGCACGCATATGTGCACATGCGTGTGCTCAAAACCTAAAAAATGCATCAAATTTGGAATCGATTAATCCAGACAAGGCAATTTTATAATCCTAAGATCTATGAAATTTAACAAAGATCCCTTAGGTGTAGTTCCCAGAATCCAGAACAATGAGATACGCCTCATGCAGAGATTCTGTACCATGAACATGTCTTGTCTGACTAATGCTGAAAGAGCACAGCAAGATCAAGAAACATCCAAATTGCATTGATGCAATGCTGCAAAAGAAAATTCTCCCTGTATACACTGTACAGTCATATGGTGAAGATCCCATGGGCAGGGAAGATAAAAGTTATCCTGAAGGTACATTTGACAACAAAAAACACAATACTACAACTGCAACCATGTGTTTCAAGCAACTAGAAGCACAATTGCTTTTCTTTACACTCTTCAGGGAAGCAAAAGCCGGTTTAACACAACATTTGTGAGCAAAATTGACAAGATCTTGTCACCACATATAAAGCTGAGGGGAAATGGATTCAGCTGAGAACAACAAATTCTTACATAGAAGGAAGCTTTCACATCATCTCTTCAGAAGCTTGTGAGAGAAAATCCTCTTGGAACAAGGACTATTGCGTGACATTGCCCTGTAGGATTCAATTGCATCGACCAAAGAATTGCGGAGGGAACCCTGATTCCAAAAGCAATATAAATGTCTTTTGTCAAGGATGTCAAACTTTCGTACTTTCATTATGCAAAAAGAATACCAAGTTAAGGCTTGATCTTGGCTACAGGCTAACTGTTGGAATTAGAAGCTAGAACTAAATGAGAAAATAACAGTTCCTAAGAAATAAATTTGTAGTTATTTTATGCTTTAATTAAATATTGGTGGGGGAGACGGCATAGTGCTCAGCATATAGCTTCTCTTTCTTCCATAATGGTGAAAAGAACAACCAGCCAATATTTGAGGAATAACTGTGGTTTCATAGAAAAGCAAAATCATCATATTATTTAATGCATAATATGAGGTTTCCACCATAAGTGCAAAGCTACATATGATGTAATCCATTGCTTCCAGCAGATGCTGGCAATCTGATAAGTTAAAGAGTAATTTGTCTGAAACATAATGATTAGAGCCAAAAGACCAAAAAATAGCATACCTCAGAAAAATGAAGAGCTTTTTGAACAACATAATTTGCATATGGGTCCTGAAGCAACTGCTCAAAGTAAGTGGCAGAAAGCAATTCATGGATGATCTTTGACCGGGTTTCATCATTGCACGCCACAAGACACCTTTCAACAACATGGCTGCTAAATTTTTGTGTAGAGAGGTGCACGTAGTTACCCTCGAACTGAGATGTCAACTTGGACCTAGCAGACGGGATCTGCTCCAAAATAAACTGAACAACATAATTTCTGCATTGCAAAATGATTCCTCCTTCAGGAAATATTATTATGCATAAAAAATCTAAAAGAATTGAAGTATGCACAGATAGAGAAAAAAGTGACCAAGGCAATACCGTAAACATTTTATGCGGAGTTTTGGCCATCAACTACAATTTTACAAACATAAGGGGAAAACGAGAACACAACTAATATCAATGCCTTACAAAAATCAGAACTATATATAAAAAAAGGAAATAGGTAAGGACAATTATTCGTGAAAAATATAAGAGACTGCTCGCTCCTGGGATAGGCAAGGAAAACAATTCCAGTTATTAACTTGACCGGAAAGCAAGGATACAAATTTCAGCATGTTTATTTAACAAGATTCCCCAGCTTGTGAATGAAGAGCATAAATCAATCAGGAAGCTAAATGCAGAGAACTAAATCAGGTTTTTAAGTTGTGTGTATGTCATGCTGCAAAATGATTTAATTGATACATTAGAAGTTCAGTACAAAATATCAATATCTTAGCAATAAGTGATAAAATTATACCAGCAAATACTCAAATGGACTAAAAATTAAAAATGGATAATTATATATTCCAATGGCTTTGTTACCCAAATGCATCTTGAGCAAGCAGAAGTCCATTTGCTGAAATCTTTGCAACCAAATTTTCCCTAAGCTCTCCAGTAGAATAGTTGATACAATGCTGCAGAACACAGCATCCATGCTGGTGGGTTGCAATATCAACACAGAACTTTGCAGCCGCAACAAAAATGAACTGCAAAAGCAATACATAGAGTAAAATAAGAGTTGCACAGCTCAATGTAAAACAAGAACGTGTGTGCCCTACTAAAAAGCGCACTCCAATTGAATGTGGCTTTTCTCTTCCACGTTTAACCATATGGTTCTTGAGAACCAGATCTCAAATAAGTTTGAATGTTTTAGTATGTAATAGTTCATAGTTGTGCAAGGATGTTTGAATATAGACAATCCACTTTAACATTTTGCATGCTAAAGCCGCTTTGGAAACTATGATCAAACTAATTTGAACTAGAACAGAGAGAGAGCCAAGATTGGACTTTGATCCCTTTTGGACCAAACATGCCAGGTGGTGCGGTCCTTCTCAAGTTCACTTGAAACAAGCAGTAGACTTTTTATCCCTAATGCAGTAGATTTCTGTAAGGCAGAGCAACTAGCTGGCTCCTCTGTCAATACCAAGCAGAAGAGTCCAGCATATTACTTATGGTGCTCCAGTTCAAACTACCTTCCATGTTGCACATCATTTTATGTCATTGTTGAAATAGCTTCTCATCTCACAAACTCAAAATTTTCACTCTTGTTAGTTGTGCTGCCTTTATTGACACCAAATGCATTAGGGAATTCCCAATGTATTTCAGTTCAGAAATATGACATTTCTACCCATATGGATAGCAGCAGAAAATAGAATCGCAAATGCTATTAGCTTTCAGCATTTAAAATTGGGCATGTTAAAGAAAAAATGCAATATGGATCCCAGAAACTCAAATTAGCTTTTAAGTAATGGGACCATTAACATCTATATTCTCCCTTTATTTTGCTTATGGCCATTTTAAATGGAAACATCAGCAACAGGAAAACCTGTTATGTAAAGACCTTGGAGTGTTCATTCTAAGCACAATATAACACAGAATCAACTCTTGCTCAAAGAAATGGAATAAACTAAATTCCCTCTCAGGAAATATCCTCATCAAGATGATGATACCCAAAGAAAGGTAAAGTACAACAAACCCTTTGCAATTTCCAAGTTGCAAGAAGATTTGCAGCAAAATACTTGAAAACTTCTCAAGATGTGAAGCATCCAAGGGAAAAGTCAAGAAGAAAAATGAGCCTACTGTCAGATTGAGTGACTCTAAATTTCTAAGGCAGCAACTAAGCAAGCTCCAACCGCTATTGTTAACATAGTCTCTGTATAACATACATTTTAAAAAAGCAACTATACAATTTTTCCTGAAATCTCAGGCACAATTAAGGACAATGACAAAAACATTGCATACACCAAAATCCAAGGGAATTCTTTTAAGATGCAGCAGCGTCAAATTTAAAGATCAGTTTATTTATTTTAAAGCGAGTGAGCACAAGTATGTTACATAAAAAGCCACAAGTCGATGATTCATCAAACGGGCATTAGACTAAAACAAGGTGCAACCCAGTTAGAGCAAGAAGCATCCTCGGTGATGGCAACCTTGATGGTAGTAATAAAGGTGGGAAAGTCATCTAGTTTTTAAATGAGTCAAGGAACACATATTGAAAAAACTGCTGCAGAGCAAAGTTGAAGAATAATTGTTATTAACTTGTGGCTCTATAGACAAAAGAAAAAGGACCGTGCATGCTCTAAAAGACTAGTCATGTCATTCCTAATAGCGTCGACCATTCAAATGCTTTCTATAAAGTTTCAGAAACCATCACTTTTGCAGAAACTTGTTTTAATATATAGTATTGAGTGTTTGCTAGGTAATACAGTCACATCTGAGTGCAGATAAAATGTTGGTGTAGCACATAATTTTCCTATCCAAGCTACTAATACCGAAAACTGAATTGTATATCACACATATCCTTTGAATTAGCACTGACGATAGCAACTAAACATATACATGCAATCAACCATTATTCTGTGAATTAAAGTGACTTAAGAAATTGTATAAAGGAAGTGGGAGTGGTGTTGTTAATCAATTTCCATTTGACAGCATCAACCATAGCCGTCTACCATATTTGACAAGATAACAGAAAGCGACAGCTAAAAAAAAATCAAGATGCTATTCCTTTTTCTCAATTGTACATAAGTTCAACCATCTTCATAGTTTAACTGACTCCGATGTTATCATAGAAAAGAAATTATTACCAAATGATGTAGGAAACAAGCTATATAAACAATATGGGAGAATGGAGATTTGCTCAGTATGGAGGCAGAGGCGTGATGCCTAACTAATCATGGGTATTTCTAACATGACAGAGAAAATATCAGCACAATCATTATGATAAATGGCAGATGGGTGAATTTCATCATTCAAAAACTTTCGAGTCCCTAAAACTTTCGAGTCCCAGCGAAATTTACAAATGAAGTAATTACCTTACTATCTTCTGCAGAAAAATATTGCAAGCACCGCTGAACGACGTGATGACCATTTGAGTCTTTGATGAGGTCAATAAATCCAGGCTCAAGGGCTGAAATAACAAGCGATATCTGCTGCCTTATTTTAAGTGTCTCAATCAACTTCTGGACCACCCGAGTGCTGATACAAAAAGAATGAAATGTTAAATGGACCTGTAGTATAATAAGGCGAAGCAAAACGAGATGAACATACCCATGTGTATTTAGACAGATCCTAATAAGCGTCCCTGGCTCCTCAGTCACCCTCAGCAATATGTGCATTCTCTGCTCTTCATTGCACACTTCCAACAATTTTTGCATGAGATAATTTCCAAATGGATTCATCATAATTTCAACAACATGATCAATTATCTCATCAAATATCATCTGCACATCTTGAGAAGTCCCTTCAACAAACATAGTTTGCAAGAATCTGCAACCATTCTGATCCTTTGCCATGTGATATATGTACCCTTGAGCTTCTGCAAGGGAGTTACACTTTGATGGCATGGTCAAAGGAAAAACCATCTTTGGATTCGAGCCACCATCTTGGACTGCAGCAACATGGGGGCAATCGTCTAGCTGCAGCCTCTTTTCTTGAGGCTTACAAACACCACTCTCATGATGAAAACACTTTGTATTGTGTCCCCTCGATTGTCCATGTCCTCTGTGCATCCCATAATTGATACCTTCCCCCTGAATGATCAAATTATCCTCCCCGATAAAGGCTTCAAAACTCCCTTGAGGCACTCCAGCATAGAGAGGTACTCTGTTGCTTCCATTAGGCACTAATGGTTGGTGCTGAGGTAAATTTTCTTCGTTATATCGAGGCACTCTAGCATGGAGAGATACTCTATTTCTTCCATTAGGCACTGATGGCTGGTACTGATGTAAATTTTCTTCATAATAATAAGGGCGTGGTGGTTGAACCACATTAGGTGTATAGAATGCATCCCTAGCTTCAATTAGGTTCATCCCATTTCGAGGAGTGTAGAAAAAAGTATCACCAGTGGAAGGCCGATTTAAAGTGGAGGACACGTCCGGTACTGCAAATCCCATTGGAAATTTGTCATCGACAAACACATTAGTTCTATTAAATTGAGGGCTCAATCCAGACTTGCCAAAATCTGACCTATTAAACAATCTGTCCGGTCGACTAGGTGAATACTGTAATCTTGATAAATTAGCAATTCTCGGATCATGCTGTATTTCCACCGAGCCAGCACAACCCTCCCCCTCAAAATTTATATGTCCTCCAGGAGCAGAGTGATTAAAACCCCAACAACCCGAAAAACCCTTCCTACAGTTATCAGATGCTCCATATTTCTCAAACTTCATCTGGATAGCCCCATTTCGAGATCTATTACAAAATTGTGCACCATTGGAGAACACCGGAACACCCTCCTGCTCATCTCTAATGTACATTTCACTAAAATCTCTAGATAAATTAAAATCATTAGTCAAGCGGCCATTATCATCCAACCAAATTTCACTCCCAGAAAACAAGTGGGTTCTAAGGTCTTCAAATTGTGGTGGGGACAGCGATCCAATGTCAGACAGTGAACGCCCACCACCGGAGAACAAACTTGAGGAAGAGCCATCAGATGGTATAGAAAATCTACTCACAGGGGAAGAAGAAGCACATGCATAGTTATGCTTCAAAAGTTCACCATCATACATACCATAAGCATGAACCTCACCATGGCCATGGCCATTCATTTTTTGAGCAACACATGATGCATGACCATTACCATGATCAACAAGAATATTGTATTGATGATGGGCATCACCGAGTGTGGGATGAAAATTCGATGATGATGTTGCATGAGGGATCTCACCCAGTAACATTTCTAAGTCATCGTCATCCTTCATGTTTTCTACACTCTTCTTCTCAATCTTCACTCCCTCAAAGATCAACCAAAACACACACACACAACAACAAAAAGCTGAAACAACAGAAGATCAAACCCAAAAGAAAAAAGAAGAAAATACGACACAAGATTTCACAACAACGGGAATGGGAACAATGCAACAATCAAAATACCCACATCAAAGAAACGATCAAACAATAAAAACCCATGATAGATTACCGATTATTGGCATCTGGGTTGGTCTCAGCAAACCAGAAGTCCTAATGATAAATATGGGAAAGTGGGGTCTTGAGATGGTGAAATTTCAAAAGCATTTCCATTTTGTTTTTCGTTCAAAGAAAAAAAAAAAAGAATTTCCTTTTTCTCTCTCTATTTTTTCTTTTTCTTTTTCTTTTTCTAGCTCATTTGGGTTTTGGGTTTTTTTTTTTTCGGAAAAGAGTTGGTGAAGCATGCAAAGGTGAATGAATTGCACACATGGTTTACATACATATATGCACCGTATATTTTATGCACATTCAGTCACACACACTCTGGTACACTCTCACGCCATTAAAGCTGGAGAAAAGGAACCGCCCCCTTCTGGCTTTTTCTCTCCAATTCTCACTCTACAGGTGTATACAGATATTTATACATAAAAATTTGTAAGTAAAAAGAAGTAGAAATTGTAAAAATAAATTTAGCTGGCGGCACTCACTGGCACTACCACTTCACATTCTTTTCATCAAACATTGTACATGGTCCACGGACGAAAATTAATTGGTATCATATATTTTACATTGATTTTGATGCATGTATTTAAATAATATATAATAATTATAATACTGATAATGAAGCATAATTAATCTAGCAATAAGCATGAAAAGCACGGTCAAAGTTGCCATGTATTGCATCGTTCCATCTATTAGAATTTTTTAAAAATTTAAATTTTTGAAATTTTTATAAAATTTCACTAAGGTTAATCATTCTCTAATTTTTCTCCACTTTATACGGTTAGAGATCTTAAGAGATTTATTTCAAAACGACTAAAGACACTTTCCTTGTACCTTTTACCATGAGTTAAACCTCTTTAATACCAATAAATTTTAGATAATGTATTGATATCATTATTAATAATATTTTAAATGTTTATTTGACCATTTATTTTTAGCACACGGTACGTTCTATCTAACTTTTGAATGAATTAACATGAAAATTTTAGTCAAACAAAGCATGTTTTCAACATTGTTAAATTATTGTGCGAACAATTCTACAAGGAATTTTTTTTTGGTTTGTGGGGGGGGGGGG
>JACGDI010005824.1:15491-98843 GCA_014898725.1 Jacaranda copaia
AAATCATAGACTTCATGGACCATATTGTGTCACAATCCAAGTCATTATCAATAGGGGCATTATGGTTTTGCCAGTTCACACAGAGCCCAAATATGGTTTGGTGCTAGAGAGCTCTGTAATATGTAAAAACTAAAAACCATACATGTTGTGCCTTATGCCTATGTTATATCCTTATTTCTATTTTTGGATAGATTAGTTGTTGAAGGAAAAAGAGTTTGCTCAATAGGTGAAAAGGAATCAGATTCTTCTTTCTTTGTTTAACATTTCAAGATAAAGTCATGCAGTAGGATTACAAGAGCATATAAGCAATGTGATTCTGTATTGACAGTATTATAATAAGTGAAAATGTACAATTTTTCTACTTATTCACACAATATAAGTATAATAATATATTTATAGGGTGTTTGGATGAGCTTATAAGCCCCTCAAAACATCTTATAAGATGTTTAAAAGTTTATAAGTTGATAAAAAAAATTTGATAATTTTTTTAAGAAATGAGTTTATAAGATCCTAAAATAAGATGTTAAGAGCTTAAAGTTCTTTTAAAAAAAGTAAGGAAACCCTAACTTATTTTAAAAATCTTAACAAGCTCATTCATTTTTAATCATTTTAATTACAAAATTATCATTATTAACATCTTATAAATTCCAAAATCTTATTTTATCAAACACTTTAAAAACTTATTTTAAAAATAAGATCTAACATCTTATAAGTTTCAAAAATATTTTATAAAATGTTTAAAATAAGTTTAACCAAATACTCTCTTAATATAATTATACAATTAGAGTAATATAATAAATGACAGCATGGAATGCGTCTAATTCATTTTACATAATAGAAATATAAGAATACAAATAATATGAGTATATAGTTGAAAATTATTATAATAAATGATAAGTATACAAGTAATATAATTATGTGGTAGATCAATTGATCAATTGACCCAGCGACAACGCTCTCAGATATCTAAGTGTGAAGTTTAGAATTCAAACTCTAATAAATTTTTAGTGTGTGTATGTATAAATAATATATAATTATACGATGAAAAATATTATAATAAGTAATAATTTGAAACCGGTCTAAGAATTTATTATATTTTACTCTTTTATATAGTATAATTATAAGAATATAAATATATGAATATGTGGTTAAAAAATTATAACAAGCGACAATACGCATAGTATTTTAAGTATCTATTGCATTTTACTCATTTTCTACAGTACGTTTCTACAAAAAACATGATAAATAACTTTAACATTACGAGTATGTTGTGATTATTAAAACCTTAATAGAACGTTGAATATTATTATACTTTCTTCCCCTCGAAATTAAATTTATTTATTTTTTTTCTTTCCGAACCACAAAGGTCTATGAGTGGCTTCTCCGTACAAACCAAGGGAGCTCATCCAATGAACTACCACCACGTGTCCCTCCAATAGGTGCTTTGCAATTGAACAAACTGCGATATTAACGTGAAAAATCCTCATCTTTGGGGTTGATTAGTATTTATCAGATCTCACGTTCTAACCAACAACTTATTGTTTCAATATCATGATGATTCCAGATGTTTATTGAGTATAACTAACGTATATTTTTATTTATACGCCTATATATACTGTCACCATGCGATCCCCACAAACATAAATTTTCACAAATTTTATTTTTTACTATTTAAAATATTTAATTAGATATAAAGAACACAACACAAGCAATTTACAAAGCATACGCCAATTTCGAGCATAAAATAAATGATTACATTTGAGTTATAGATATTTAAAAGAGGAAAAGATATTTAAATGATTACATTTGAGTTATGGATTAAATTTTAAAAGTTTATGTAAATTTATTTTCTAGCTATATTTGGATAAATAATATTCTTTTTATATAGTATGATATAGCTAAAGGTACTTAATCAAATTTTTTTAAAAATTTTAATTATTTTAATGAAATTAAAAATTCTCACTGGCCTTGTGGTCTACTTTGCCCCATTTGGAATTCTTTTGTGTATTTTGAAAACTATTTCGCTTCGATATTATATCTTAGTTTTAATTATACAACGACACAAAAAATATGTTCTAATGCATGAATTAATAAAATAAATTTATTGTAATTAAATTGACTGACCAAATTAATTGCATTCTTCATTGAATAAGCAAATATTAGTACAAATTAAAGTGAACAAATGAATAATTAAACTAATAAGTGGATATGTTGAATGATCAATTAGCCTCAATGACATCACTTATTCATTATGGTATTATTCATTTCAAAGCATAATCAATCCAATGCATTTTAACAAAATTGTATTATTTGAAGAATTTCATTTTGCAAAAATTCTGAATGCTTCAACTTTAGTTATAATTTTTTAATTATAATATATTCTATTATCATTTATATTCTTAAAAAAAATTATATTTCACGCCTTAGCATACATAAAATTAGCTAAAGCCATATAAAATATAAATAAAATTTATATTTCATCTAGTAGATGCTAATATTTGGCATTATTGCTAAACTGTTTCAAACAATATTTCAAAAATTAGTAGTATCCATAGAAAAAGATAATGCTTTATTTGTAAAGAACAATGAATTAGTTGTACATTAGGATTTTTTTTTAATTTGATTTTGTTAAGTAAATATATTGTGTAACAAGAAATAGATATGAATAGTGATATGGAATAGCCCAACAGGCCTACTTAACATGCATGGCCCAACATCACTTCGAGACCCAGTTGGGCTGACCACTCGACAACAACCGACTGGTCAAGCGTATTATTTTCAACCTCATTCAATTGGAGGCTTCAAGCTATTTAGCCTATTCAACCATCTCTCCAGTCGATCGCCCCGTCTATTTGACCATAATCAACTAGATTGCTCATTCCGGCGCTAACTTATATCTTCACCGCATGTAATGTTCTAACAAGCAGCATGCCTTCACACTAATAACGCGTAACAGCTGGTACAGTCTCTGTCACCAATCCTGCCACCATCTTTGATAGGGAGGTGCTTACCCAGAATACTGTTCATCTTGGAAAGCAAGAGATGATGCCAATTGGAATAGTATTGGGATTGGGAATGACCATTAACCCCCTGGCAAGGACAAGATCCCTTTATACCTAATAGGGGTATTTTCGACATATTACATACCAAGAGAAGGTTATAAATTCCTCATCGCCAGTCACACTCCAGATAATGCCAAATACACTATAAGCTCCTAATATTCTATTCGATTATCCTCTTTCGACCATAACTAATTTAAGTGTCGGAGTGCCTTTGTTGGGGACACCTCGATTAGTTTAATATTTGCTATTGTTGCATATTTCAGACCTCGAAAACTATAGATGTTGGATCACTCGATCTCTCTAGTCGAATTAGCCCAATCACCACTCTTTTCACTATAAACGATTTTCAACCTCATCATTTTGGCATCGTTTGTGGAAAAATTTTGAGATTGTAACGAAAAAAAATGATGAACACACGTAGAGCCGCATCAAAAACGGAGGAGAATAGGAGGTCCACATCTCTACCTCCCCCTCCGCCTTAGTAAGGAACACATGCTCTAGGCCCCAGTGCCACCTAAGAGTAAGTTGTGACATTGACTATGCCCCAGTTGATACAATTAATAAGCAAACAATCTCTGCTCAAATTTCTGTCCAAATGTCTGTCGTACTAAATAAACACACCACTGTGACAGCCTCGGCTGGCAGTGCCACCCCGCAATTGCCTTCACTAGAGAAAAGGTCCCCTAGGGATAACCATGATCACCAAGAGTCTGGACGATCACCAACTCAACATAAAGCCAGTCCCAGATACCCCTAGGGAGAGAGGAGGCAATCAGAGTTAAGAGAGGAAATCTCTGACTCCGTTGATCCAGTTCAACTTAATCGAGCCCCACAGCACGATAGAGTTGAACATTCTAGGCGTGACTACTGCAAGGACATGGAGGAATCTACAGATCTCACGGTCCAACCTATTTAAGCCCCACAACACGATAGGGCCAAGCGTGCGAGGCCTTGTGTCGATCAAAATACCACTCGAGCTAATCGAGAGGAGTGAGAAGAAGTTTTCTATCAAGTTCAACTATTAAACAGACACCTTAATAAGATTTCAAGAAGAAATACTAAGAGAGCGGCCAATCCAGAAGGCCCCTAGAGATTCGTCGAGAGATAGGCTCCCCATTCATTCAAGAGATTATTGATGAGCGCATTGTTGTTGATGCCAAGGTCTTGACCGGACTGTTGAGATATGACGGCTCGATAGATCTTAATGAGCACTTGATGTAGTTCGAGCATATGATGCAGCTATACAGACACAATGAATATATCCATGCTAAAATGCTATGACCACTTTCCAAGGTATTGTACTAAATTAGTGTGAAGTTGGAGCCCTCATCGATATTCTCTTATGATCAGCTGTGTGAAAAGCTTTTACACCAATTCACCAGCTGGAGAAAGGCAAAACTCCCCCACACCCATCTCCATATCGTAAAGTAAAATGAAGGGGAGTTCCTCTGTGACTTCTTCAAGACGTTTAACACAGAGGTCCTCAAGATAGATAATCCCTGGATCGAGTTCCTGATCGATGTGCTGTTCTGGGGTTCAGACATAAGAAATGCGCCAATGTATTGGTGCGTGAACGCCCTAGGTCAATGGAGAAACTGTTCGACCTGGCCAAGAGGTACATGACCTAGGAGGAGATGAACAAACTTACGTTCAGATCCTCTGAGGTCGACAAAAAGAAGGAGAGAGACGACTAAAAACACAAAAAAAGATGTCGATCTCTAATAAAACATTTCCATAACTACACACCATTGAACATTTCGAGAAGAGAGGTCCTATATGCCATTCAACATGATAATTTCCTCAAAAAACTAAGGAAACTGATGGAGACTGAGACAATGAAAAAATCGAAGAAGTACTACTACTTCCACAAATTGAAAGGGCATAATACTGACGAATGCTTCAACCTCTAGGACGAGACTGAGAGGCTAATCAAATAAGGCTATCTCAAGAAATATGTAGCCATGGATATACAGGTTGAAAGGGAAAAAATCGATTGAACTCTCTGTAGAGAAATGTCAGTTAACTTTAGAAGACAAAAAGAAAAAAATCCACCCATAAGGATTGCCCGCCCATTCGAGGAGTGATCGATATGATCGCGGGAGGTCACACTGGGGGGACTCAAAGTCTGCTAGAAGGCAAACTCAGAGGAGGCTGGAGTCAACTAAAACTTCACCTATTGAAATAACATTCCACTTATTGATGAGTGTAGAGCTTATCTCATTCACTAACAATGACTTAGCCCACCTTAAGGGAAAGAATATCCATCATAAAGTAGATTATCCTATGGTAGTCTCTATTGAGATTGCCAATTTTGAAGTATGCAAAGTCCTAGTTGATAATGGCAACTTGGCCAACATCATTTCCCTCTCCACCCTAAAAAGAATAAACAGGGGCCAACTGAAGTTTGAACTTATGCGAACCCCTCTAGTTGAATTTGGGGGCTCATAAATCATTTCGAAAGGAGCCATCAATCTATCGACATTGTTTGAGGAGGCGCCCCAAAGAAGAACTTTGATGGTGAACTATCTAGTAGTTGATGCCCTATTTACTTATAATATTATAATTGGTCGACCAACCCTCAATGATATCTATGCCATTGTGTCGACCTACCACATAAAGATTAAATTTTTGACCCCAGCGGGCATAAGGGAACTATTGTGCAACATGAAGGAGGCTTGGAGGTGTTACAACATCTCAACCAAGTCAAGCGAGCAGAAGACTCAACTATAATTGAAGACCTTGGAAGACGCCTCTGTAGTGGAACCCAAGGAGACCCAAGCTAATAAGAAGAGAAAGTTGGAGGATACTAGGATGGAGCTCGTTAGGAAATTTAAAACTATCAAGGTAGAACAGGAAAATCTTGACAAGACAACTTACATTGGGATAGACATGGGCCCCCATATGAAATGTCTTATGGTCAATTTCCTGAAAAGGAACATTAACATCTTTACATGAAAAGCATCTGACATCCAAGGAATCGACTCCAATGTGATCGTGCACTTCCTTAACGTCGATCCCTCAAACAAACTAATCAGACAAAAGATAAAGACATTCAATGTCGAGAGGACTTAGATCATCGATGAGGAGGTCAAAAAACTCCTAGATGCAGATTATATTGTAAAAATTCAATATCCTTTTTGGCTTTGTAATGTTGTACTCATTTCAAAAAATGAGGGACAATGGTGATGTGTAACGATTTTACAAATTTAAATAAAGCATGCCCTAAAGACCCTTACCCTCTGCCTCGAATGGATTTATTAGTTGACTCAATTGTTGGTTGTGAGTTGTTAAGCATGATGGATACATTTCAAGGTTACCATCAAATTTTCATGGTGCCCAAGGATAGGGATAAAACTTCTTTTGTCGTTTCCAATGGGGTCTATTGCTTTTTGATCATGTATTTTGGATTGAAAAATGCTGGAGCGACTTACCAAAGGCTAGTCAACTTTATGTTCAAAAATAAAATTGGCAAGTCGATTGAGGCATACATTGACGACATGATTATAAAGATAGAAAAGGCCTAAGACCACTTACTCGACCTCAATCATACTTTTGCTATTTTGAGAGCATTTAGCTTGAAGCTAAATCCAAACAAATGTATCTTCGGAGTCCACATGGGTAAATTTATGGGTTACATGGTCAGTCAGCGAGGTATTGAGGCCAACCCATAGAAAATTCAAGCTATTCTTAACATCGCTCCTCTACGAACTGTTAGAAAAGTCTAGAGGCTAGTCGAAAGGATTATTGCCTTGGGCAAATTCATTGCAAGATTGGCAGACAAAGGTTTACCTTTCTTCAAAATTCTCAAAAATGTTAACAAGTTAGATTTTAGGTGGAGTGAACAATGTGATCAAGCACTAGTCCAGTTGAAGCAGCACCAATCCTCGGCCCCTCTGCTTGCAAAACTTGAACTAGGAGAGGTACTTCAGATATACTCAGCCATCTTTGAGGCATCGATCAGCTTGATCTTTGTCTCGACTAGAGATGGCAGTCATCGACTAGTTTATTATTGCAGTAAGTCACTCTAAAGATCGGAGCATAATTACTTGGAGATCAAAAAATTTACCTTTATACTAGTCATCGTGGCTCGAAAGCTATGTCCATACTTCTAGTCTCATGCTATTATAGTGTTGACCAACCAACCACTAAAATAAGTATTGTCGAAGCCTGACATATCCAAAAGATTGGCCAATGGGCCATCAAGTAAGGAGAATTCGACATTACCTTCTAGTCAAGAACAACCATCAAAGCACAAGTTCTTGTCGACTTTATCACCTAGTGAATTGACTTGCCCAAGAAGAATTGCGAAGCCCCTCTTATTTGAACTTTACACGTCAATGGATCATCGATCACATCTGAAGGGGGAGTAGGAGTTGCTCTCCATTCCTCAGCAGCAGAGGAATATGATTTTGTAATAAAATTGGACTATGAAGTCACGAATAATGAGACAGTATATGAGGCTCTTCTCGCTGGAATGAGGATGGCACTTGATCAGGGTGTTGAGCACCTAGTCACGATTACAAACTCCCAGCTAGTAGCCTAGTAGGTTGACAAAAATTTTGAAGCTAAGGACTTAATGATGAGCCGATACGTGGCCGAGGTGAGTAAGCTGCAGTAGTAATTCAAAAGATTTACCCTCAGTCAGGTACCTTGATCTGAGAACGAATAGGCAGATGCCCTGTTAAAATTTGCAAGCTCAACCATTAGCACAAGAGATAGGAAAATCACATTTCTGGTCACTGATAGGCAATCGATCAGACCATTCAAGGAGAATTTAATAGCAAGTATTGAGGAGATTGCACCTTTTTGGTAGGATCCAATCAAACTCTACCAAGCCAAGGCACAATCCTCGAAGACATGAATGAGGCTCGACACCTTTGAGGTCAAGTTGTTTGCGCTCGACAAGCATGGTTAATTGTACAATAGGTTGATCTTTGGACCCCCCTGAGGTGCCTAGATCCTGACCAGGCTCTTGAAGTATTATAGGACATCCACGCAGGTATGTGTGGCAACCATTCCAAGGGAAGATCCTTTGCCAACAAATAATCAGGTATGAATACTTTAGCCAACATTGTTGAAGGACTTGGTGAATTTTGCTCGAAAATGTACATCATGCCAAGTCCATTCAAATTTGCCGCACCAACCTACAGTGCCAATGATCAATGTCTAATTTTCTTGGCTGTTCAACCAACAGGGGATCGATATTTGGGGCTCGCTACCAAAGCCTACTAGATAGCAAAAATTCATAATTATTGTGGTCGAGTACTTTACCAAATGGTCAAGGCTGAGGCTGTTCCCAAGATGACAGATGCAGCCATCAAGAGTTTCATCTGAAAAAACATCATTTGTTGTTTTGTTCTGCCTAAGGTCCTTATTTCAAATAATGGCACTCAATTCCAAAGCAGGAGTACCAGAGGATGGTGTAAAGCCTTGGTGGTTGTCCTGCACTTTACTTCAGTGGGCAATCCTCAATCGAATGACTAGATGAAGGTAACAAATAAAATAATTCTCAACCATCTGAAAGCCAGAATACAGGATACTGGCTCGAACTAGGTAGACGACCTCCCCAAAGTGTTAGGGGCGTATAGGATAATTCCTCAAATAGTCATTTGACATATCCCTTATAGTCTGGTCTATGAGTTTGAGGCAATCATCCCCTTTGAGCTTATTCAACACACGGTTCGAGTCATTTACTTTTACTTGCTCAAAAATACATCAAAGAGAAAGTTCGACCTTGAGACTATCGATGAGTGTAGGTAAGAAGCTTATAACACGATGCAGCGCTACAGGTCGAGAAAGGCTAAGAACTATAACAAAGAAGTTAAGCCACGCTATTTTAAGGTTGGAGACCTCATTCTCAAAAAGGTGAAAGTCTCTAAAAATGTTGGCAAACTCGACCCAAAATGGGAAGTATTGTATACTGTTGTAAAAATATCAAAGCATAACGCTTATAGACTTGCTAATATGGAAGGGGATGAACTCCCTCACCCATGGAACGCCATCAACTTGAGAAAATTCTACATTTGAAATTATATTGCAATCATCCTTTTATTCTCCGATTTGAATAAAGTTTCAGCAATACGACTACCATTTGCAGGTGTTGTCGTAATCGTATCTAGCAAGCACCAAGATCAAAGTTGACCCCATAGTTGATGAATAAGCAACTTTATGATGCTATAAACTTCCTAGTCGACTTTGTAGTTGACGAATAAGTAGCCCCTCGCTACCACTCAAGATGAAAGTCGACCCCGTAGTCAATGAATAAGTAGCGCCTCATTGCCACTCAAGATCAAAGTTGACCCTATAGTCGACAGGAAATAGCTATGTGCTACCCAATTGAGTTTTGAGTCGATTCCACAATTGACACAAATGCAACTTCGCGTTGCTAAACTAAAATTGACCGCACCATCAACTCCAAACAACTACATACTACAAACCTAAAGCTTTTCAATCCAAACTAAATAATCGACCAAGTAGTCGATCAATAAGTTGATCATACAATAATGGGAATTGACTACACAATTGTGAAAAATAAATTGCTAAGCACATTTTGGCAAAACCAGGTGTCATTCAACATTAGCAAAATTGACTACATAAACAATAAAGTTGCATTCGATGAGAGGCAAGAAATTTATTTCATTTGATAAAACAGATATGAAAAAGGTATTTCATTCCTTGAAAAAGTTCATTACAATTCTATTATAAAAAAAAGGGGAAGAGAGATAGCAATAGCAATAGGCTTCGAGATCAACTCTGGCTGGACTCGACCTTGTCATCCTCTGCCCAATTTAAGTCAGGTTCCGGCAGTGCACATGTGAGAGGAGAAACGACTTAGGGTGGTTGAGAAGGCGCTACGACGTCACTCATAAAGTTAGTCGAATGCAGCATGTATTGCACCATGTCGACTTATTTTTCCCTAAGATGGACAGCAAGGTCCTCAGCAAAAGTGAATTCATTGGCCAACTCCTTTAGCCTCGCATCGATCTCAGCCTTTTTCTTTTAAGTTTCAATCATGGGTTCACCCAGCGCATTGGTCGTGGTATCCTTCTCCCCAGCTCGATTGACCCTTCCTTCCTTGAATTCGAGGTAATGTTGCAAATTATCATTGAGCGCAGGGCTTGTTTTACTCTTGTCATCGGGCCAAAAAGCATAACTTAGGCACTCAAGCTGCTTCATAGCCTTGTGGAATACCTCACGAGCATTGTCAAGTAACTTAATTATGCTCGCGTCCTGAAAGGCCAAGCTTAAGATGAATTGCTCTACTGTCTCCCACCACATTATAGGGCAATATCAATTGAAGGCCTCATACACCTCTTTGATTGCCTCTATGCGACCTGCCGCCTGACCAAATGAGTAGCTAACCTATAGGTCTAAGTGAGCCTTTTTTATTATTGAGTCCATTTGACTTTGCTCTTCGGCAGCCTGCACCAGCTGTTGATCTTTGGAGTTTAGTTGTTTCTTGAACTCAGCCACCTGTTTGGTCAGCTGGTCGACTTGAAGCTGGGAAGACTCGAGTTGAATCTTGAGGGTCTCTATATCCCCTCTCCCCTACAGCTCATCTCGATCCGTCAATGCCAGCTCCAACCTGCGAAAAATATTGTAGCCCATTTAGCCCACATGAAATATAAGAATGTCAGTATATAGTACAACTGTGGAAAAAGAATTTGACAAGAAATTTTTAACCTCATACTTACCATATTACAGTGGTAGGCCAATGCCTTGAGAGCCCTGACCAGACTTAGGTCCATCAACTTGCGCTGGGCAGGTAAGAAAAGCTCGAAGATCATCCACTTCAGGGTGTTGCTGCCCTCATTCCTCCTTGAAGGATGGAGATCGAGTCAGTCACTTCATTTGTGGGGTTAGTCCCAAAATGGGGTGATCGCAATCGAGGGAGTTGAAATAGCACCCCATCGCCATGCTTTCCAAACAAGTCATAACCTATTACTGCCTTTTGCTTTCCTTTATCTCCTGCTGTCCTTTTGGGTGCTAAGCCTCCCTGCTCAATTATCTACCTTTTGCCCTAATCTGCGGGGCTACTTTACATGGGCTCTTCTTATTGAGCGAATTGGGGCTCGGGTGCTTATTTGATTTGGGGCACCATAGGAGAAAATTTTGATCATGTCTAGGTGGCCAGCTCTGTAGCTGGAGCCTCTTATCAGGCAGCAGCTGCTCGACGGCGTTCCCCATTCCTCAAGGCCCTGGCTTGAGCTTCGACTCGACTTATGGCCATTATCTCTTCTCGATCTACTAGTATAAACAAAATAACATGCATAAGAATCAAGCAGAAAAAACAAAAATTACAGTTAACACAATCGACAAAATTCTCTACCTAGTCGATTGTCGGTGGGTAGGTGAAACTCTGCCAACAATAAGCCAGCCAACACCAGACATCTCTCTTTGGTCAAAATTGAGGCCTCCATATGCTTAAATTCGATCAGATCCCTGATAAAGGTGTTGGGCCAACTACATATCTGGTTCCCCAACATTTCTATAGGCCCTCTTCACCAACCCCTTGGAATGATAAAATCCCCTAGCCCTCGAACATAAAAAAAGTGTTTCTTCCACTCCTAGCCATAAGAAGATGAAGGGGCTACTAGAAACTTCTAATGCAAGCGCATCATGAGATAGTAGAAGCCAAACTCTTCTATACTGCCCGACTTTTAGGACATGGATAAATGGAAGAAATTTAAAAAGTTGGCAAAGGAGGCAGACTGGTCAAACAGATGCATCAACACAGTAAAAAGCTATAGAGGGTAGCGAAACAATTAGGAAATAATTGGGTTATATAGACCTCTAGACCCGCAAGGAGGTTAACTATTGCTTAGGTAAGAGAAAACCTAAGACCACACCTCAATCCCTCCTTAAACACCATTATGCATCCCCTAGGAGGTTGATGCATTCTATCCCGAGCCCCTGGCACTAACAACTCATAATTTTCAGGGATATGGTACATCTCCCTAATTTGTACTAGGTCGGCGAGGGATATTTTGGAAATTATTTCAGTATAGTGATCTGGTGTAAATAATCGACCCTGGAATGTAGGAAAATTGCTCAGGCCAGCTTCGCCCCTAGACGTAACCTTTTCTGTGCTCAAGCTGCTCGACGAACTATCAGGACTACTCTCATGATTTATTTTAGACACACTTCAACCCCAATTTTCTCCTAAAATGCTATGCCCTCGGACTTAGTATCCTTACTATCTAAACCGCTAGACATTTTGGCAAAGAAAAGGAAGAAAAGATCAAATTAGCAGAAGAACTTACAATGGATATCCTAAAAACTCTAAATGCAGGAAAGATTTGGAGAGCTTAAAAAGCAAGAACTCAACCATAAATGATTTCAGCAAAAGTGCAAATAAATGTCTCTATCCCATATATTTACAGGCATCTAGATGCGAGAACCCAAATGGCAGTAATAATTACATTATCGCTCCCTCGCGCTTCGTATTCTGTGATATAACTAGTGCATTAAATACAAAAAAAACATCACAAACCCTGGTCGAGAATTCAAAAATTCTGGTCGAATATTCACAAACCTTGATCAAGTGGGTAGAACCTTGGTCGAATACGCATAATCGCTATAATCGTTGTAACCGTCATTTAGTTATCTACTCCCTACTCCTATTCATCAACAGGCTCGACCAGGACCAAGAGTGAGGGGGACTCATGATATGAGATAACCCAACAAGCTCACAATAAACCCCCTTAACATGCATGGTCCAACATCACTTCTGGACCTAGTTGGGTTAGACCACTCGACAACAACCGACTGGTTGAGCGTACTGTTCTCAATTGCATTCAATTGGAGGCTTCAAACCATTTAGCCTATTCAACCATCTCTCTGGTTGATCGTCTTGTTTGTTCGACCATAATCAACCAGATTGCTCACTCCGGTGCTGACTCATATCCTCATCATATTTAATATTTTGACAAGCAGCATGTCTCGGCATTAATGGCATGTGATAGTTGGTATAATCTCTACCACCAACTTTGCCACCAACCCTACCATTATCTTTAACAGGGAGGCGCTTATCTAGAGTACTGTTCACCCTGAAAAATAGAAAATGATGTCACTTGGAATAGCATCGGGATTGAGAATGACCATTAACCCCCTAACAAGGACAAGAACTCTTTGCACCTAATAGGGGCATTTTCGACATATTACACATTAGGAGAAGGCTAAAAATAACTCATTACCAGCTACACTCTAGGAAATGTCAAATACACTAGAAGCTCTTAATATTCTGTTCGATTATCCTCTTTTGACTAGAACTAATTTGAGCGTTTGAGTGTTTTCGCCGGGGGCACCTCGACTAGTTTAATGTTTGCTGTTGTTACAGATTTCAGATCTCGAGAAATATAGATATTGGATCATTCGATCTTTTTGGTCAAATTAGCCCAAACACCACTTTTTTCAGTATAAATGACTTTCAACCTCATCAAATAGTAACATTATACATTAAATTATTTATTTAGCATAAAAAATAATAATATATTATCACACTAATTTATAAAAGGATATCCGAATTTCTAAATTTATAGACAAATTACTATAACTTGCAATACTTTTTTTTACTGTATTAGTTTTTTATGCCTTGGGGGATATAGGAATTAGTTATGTTGTAGAATGTATCTTGCTCTATCATTAACATTTGAACCCAAGATTACTCTAATTAAATTATGATGCTAATTTTTATGATCTTATTTGAGTCGAATTCGTTGGTCATTTTAACATTCTAGTTTGCGGCGAAAAAGAAATATCAGAATATAGTATACACGAAAATGCTACTTCAAATTGTGTATGGTTCAAAATTTCAATTTTAATGTATTTTTTATAAATGCCATGTGACTATTTTTTTTTTAAATTTATAACAATCAATCACCCACTAATTTCATAAAAAAATACAAAATATTTTCCATAATAATATTTACCATTTTGTGAGAACTTCTACTACCAACATTTCTCATTATTAATTATTTAAAAAGACTATTTAAAGTAAAAGGGCTCTTAATTTACTTTATACATCTTTTAACCAACGAAACAATGAAACATAATTCAAGTCACTAGGTTAAAATCTTAAAATTCAAAGATTTCGGATTTAACTTCCACCAGCATCAGTCTAAAGATAAAATTAATTTATCATCTAAGTTTTTAATACGTAATTGCTTAATTATCAATGAGTATCTTATGTAACATTAATATACACCTAATCTGATATCGTCTCATCGTTTTTGCTGTAAAAGAGCATGGATTCATTAACTAAAACTACGTTGAAAACCCTAAGTTGGCAATGGAATTATAATTCACTCGGTACTATTGCCATAGGGTAGAAATATGTGCACAAGCTATTCTATTATTTCCTTGAAGAATGCAAAAATTCCATATTTAATATAATTTAAGAACCAAACTTGCTTGTATTGGCTAGCTAGCTAGCTAGCCTGCCAAGAAGAAGCTTCATGTCCAAAAATCATTGCATTGATGATTTTGTCTGAACATATTATGTTTACTTAGAAAAGACCACAACATGGTACGAAAGTTGCTTTCTCCTGCCATTTTTGTGGCCACCATCATAGATATATATATATATATATATATAGCATGCCCCTCTGCCGCTACAACATTTTAGCTTTCCAATTTCCTCCAATTTTTATTGGTGATGCTCATAGGTTGTGCTAGCGTGGCTTGACACTTTGGCTGGGAGGATAACATGAAATTTCTTTAACAAAAAATGGCACAGTACTTCTTTCTTTCTTTTTTCAATTTAAAAAGAAAAGAAGATAATTTTTTGTTGATCTTTTCCTTTTTTTCTTTTTAACAAAAATTTCAACTAAAAAAGATTATGTGGAGTAGAAGGACTAATCCTTTTTGTGTTTAACGCAAGTTTAGGAACTAAACGTGCCCATGAAGCATTAATTGTGATGTGAGTTCGAGGAATTTTTTATAATTTTGATTGAATTAAATTAAATGATGGATTGGATTTTGTATATTTCACTTCGAATTTGAAATCACCAAAATGTGAAGGGGGTTGAAAAGTTTCTCGATAAACATTTTTAGCATTCAAATTAGTATGAAGATTAAAAATTGATAAAAATCTAAGAAAGTAAATGCTATATAGAATGTAAAATATGAGATTGCAAAAAATTTTAAGGTTAAAATTGGTTCAAAAATTAAAAATTAATAAAAATATGAGAAAGTCAATGTTGCATAGAAAGTAAAATATGGGAAATGTAATAATAAGTGAAACTAGAAGGGGTGTAGCGTGGTACAATTCTTAGTTAATATGTATGACTATGACCTCATTTGGGCTACTCCATTCCCAAAATTCGTGGACTACTTATAAGTGAGTCTAGATGTTATATGGGTTAGGCATAAGCGCCCTAAACCTAAAAGAGACAAATCTCCGTAAGTAGGAATTAGCTATAAAATTTAAGGGCATTTTCCTTTATAAGTAGGAATTAATTATTTATCTGAGGGCATTTTAGTAACATCCTCACCAAGTTGGTTTTGTTGTAGAACAATGTTTCAAGAACTGCAAGGTATTTAATTAAGATTAAAGGAAATATTGTATATTTTATATTTATAAGTGATCACGGCACACTCAGTGTATATACTTAAATTCTCAACATATATAGAATTAAAAAATCTACTCATTTTATACAATATTATATTTTTTAATAATTAACTAAGTTTTTTGAATTTATTATATGAATTAGCACAACTAGTAAAATTTGCAAGATTAAAAATAGAGACAGAGGAGAAAAATATAGATGAAAAAAATAAAGGGAAAAATATATAATACGTGGGAGATAAGATGGAAATGAAAAAGGAAAAAAATGGCATATTTTTATTTCAATAGGATTAACTCTAGCACACTCACATTTTATGAATACTATAATATAATACTAGAAAACCTAAAATTCTTCAACATAAATTACTTTTTAATAACACAACGTTTATTCAAAAAATATTTTTATCGAACACTTTATAAGGCTAAAATATTTTATAGTAACAACGTAAAAATAACTACTATGAAATTGCAAATCATTATTTGAAGACATATATAACTATCCATTTGTTTGCTTCTAGGAATTGCTTGCTTTGAGAGCAAGATAAAGGTAGAAGATATTTGAGGAAATTAATACCCAACAATGAAAAAAGGCAAAACCCATACTCAATAGGCAATGCAAACCACAGGAAAGATTGTTCTTACAATTTAATTCCTCAATTTGGTATGTTAAGTCTATTGAACTTGAAAAGTATTCACAAAATTTCAAATCAAATTAGGAGATGTTATGGCGATATTTATTCTTATTTATGGAGAATGTTTTTATTTTTCATAAATTATTTAAAACAACACTTATCTTCAATTCAATTTTTCTCCCAAAATATTATCAATCATTTCAAATCATTACATTAATCGATATATATATATAATTATTATTTTCATATATATATAATTATTATATCACTATAAAAATAACATATATTAGTATGAAAATTTTGTTGTGTTAGTAATAATCAGAAAAAAAAAAAATTCATGCAAAGATATTTACAGCAAATTTTTTTTTCTCATAAAATGAAAGGAAAAAGAATATTTAATAGCATTTTTATTTAGATATTTTTTTAAATGACTATTGTGTATAACATGATGTTACTGTTGATCAATATAGGTATAAATTGAACGTAGAATTCATTATTACATTTCTTAAAAAGTTTATGCTGTCAAAGTCATTTTCATGAAAACAAATTGAAATAATTATCGCAAAACCAAACTAAATAAAATAATTAAAATTAAAAATAATCATTGATAACAAATAAATGGTATTTTTTTAAAATTCAAACTCGATTTTACTGAGCTCAATAAATTAAAATTACCCCCACTCCCTTGGAACAAAACAAAAAAGGAAAAAGTGCAACGGGGAAAGAAAAAGAATAAAAGAGCTCCCGAGGCACAGTCGCACGTTTGACACACGTTTAGTGGTTAATAATTCAGAAATATATCGTAAATAATTGCGTGACATCGAAAAAAGAAGAAAAAGACAATGGACGACACGCTGACAGAGAAGGGAGAAGGGAGCGAGAGATGGACGGCAGCGATCGCCAATCTCACAGAAATGTCGTCGAATCTCGACTCTTTGCAGAGGCTACTGATCAAGAAAGCCGTTTACGTTGACGAAGAAACTTTCGCCAAAGCCTCCCGTAGCTCCGAACAAGCTCGCATCATCAAGGTTGCTTTTCCGATGCTTATTAGTATTTCGTATGTACCAACAGTCATCTCTATCCCCTTTGAGTTTAATGCACTTAATTCTATTCCAATTGCTGATATGCGATGTTTAGTTGATTTGTTAACTGCTACGTGGGTTTTTATTTGTTTTGGGTTTTGTGAGACAATGCTTTGCGGTCGAAGGGTGCTGTTATTAGAATTCCTGTTTAGTCTTGGTTCCATGTCATCTTTGAGAAGTTTTGTTGCATTGGATTTTCTTGATGATGGGTTTCTGAAGTTTTAATTGGGCGGATCCCTTACTGGTTTATGATTCTATTCCTCTGGATTATAGTGAATCTTGGTCTCGAGTGAGACAAGGTTGTTCGTGGTAGAATGAATTATGTTGTTTGTTGTCGGTTATGGTGGAGTAGAAGGTAATCATGGTTGGTTTTTTTGCATTTCAGTTGAATGACATGATTAGAACTTAATTAGATTGTCTGCTATGATAAATAATGGTATTTATGAAAGCTGCTGATTATAAACTTCTCCTCTCTTTAGCTATGTGTGCGTAGGCGTGTCGGTCTCTGTGATGTTTCGAATTTTTACAATGCTGAATTGTCTTTCTGACTAGAATTTTTGCCATTTGTAATTTATATGGTATAATGCTGTCTATTATCTACACTTTTAAGGACATTGGTAATTATTGAGGAGAAGGCATGATCCAAACTGTTTAATGGTTGTAGGTTCTTGAGCAAAGGGTAGAGACATTAGAAAGAGAACTTGATGCTGCCATATCAGCTGCTGCCCATGCACGTACTGAAAAACGTCAGGCTGAGGCAGCACAGAAAGCTGCTGAATTACGCGCCCTTGAAATTACAAGAGAACTTGAAAACACTATGAGTATGTTATTTGATCCTTTATTGTGGGTATCCAAAGAGAATTCTTTTCTTCCTATTTTTTCCCTAATATAATTTTTCATGGTTGATATTTTACATCAATAGTTTACTACATGCAATTTTTATAGTAAGCAATAATCATATTAACTTAGCAAAATTATTTATGTAATCTTTTCATTTTTTGATAATATGGCTACACTATTGACCACAGGCTTGTGAACCACTCAGTTGGAGAGGAAAATAAAAATGCCTTAATAGGAAATCTGTAGTATCTTCTGTAAAAAATTTGAGTTCCAGCTCTTATGCACAACAAATAATTTCAATTAGAAGAATGCTATTTGGGCTATTCTATGGATTCTGAATATGTTTTGGATGCTATCTTAATGTTCTCGAATAAGTTTTGAACTTATATTCTTGGAATAATTGTCCACCTAACATTAAGCACTATGGACTTAAAGTGGAGTCTAAGGTTGGTTTCATCGGTCATTGCCATTCCAACTCTAATCTAATGTTGTGTTTTTCTACTGCTGGTGTTGATGAGGGCCATCACTTTCTCTCAACAGTTTTTGCTTTGTTTGGCTTCAGCTTCATTCTTTCCACATGCATGCATGACTTAGCAGCTTGTTCTTTCTTCTTGTTATCAGAATTAGATTTGCTTGAGTGCCAAGCATTCACTTGTGATGGTATCCCAGTGATCATCAAACACCCCAACTAGGGCTCCTTTGTTTTGCCTTTCTAGCCACCCTCGTATCTTTCTCATCTTTGTCTCTGGCTTCTGCTTATCTGACATGAATATTTTTGGTCATGCTTGGTGTTTGTATTTGAAATACAGCTGGTCTCAATATGAGGGCAAACTTGAATGCAATAGGCATGAACTCCAATTAACTGAACTCCTTCAGACTCTAGGAATCTTGAAGGTTTGAAGCAGTCTCTCCAGCTGCTGTTATAGTGAGAGGGTATGGGATTGCACTTGGGAACCAGCGGACCATGACATGGTGCCTGGTGGAAGATGATTGATTATTTGTCCCACTTGAAGCAGTTAATATGGGTCAAACTCAAAAGTAACTGTTGATATTCTTGTGGTTCTCAATTGACAATTCTCTAGACACAACTCCAAAACAAATCCTGCATGCTCCCCCCCACAAACGGAATGAAGAAAATAGAAGAAGCACCAGCTTTTAACAATTTCATTTGCAAAAACTGGGTGTTTGGGTTTTCCCGGTATGGTCACGGTTAAGTATTCACTGTTCTGTTGGCTAACATAAATTCTTTTTGTTGCAGAAGTGTTTGAACTGCACTTGGAGGAGCTGCGTGCAAAGCAAGAAGAGATTTCTAAGCGGGATAAAGAGATAAAACTTCTCGAGGCTATCATACAGACACTTGGTGGCAGAGAATCACTTCCTCCAAAAGGCTAAAATCCTGTCTCGCTTCGTTAGTCGGTTCTGTACAGTACTTGGAAATACTCAGAGCAGAAATTCATATATATATATATGTGTGTGTGTGTGTGTGTGTGGATCTCAAATCTCAATTTAATGTAGGGTTAATTACCCAAATCCCTTGAGGTTTGGCCTATTTACAATGAAGTTTAGAGGTTTGAGGAAATTACAAAAACCCCCTTGAGGTTCTACTCTAACTTACATTTTTTGAAGTTTGTTAAGTTCTGTTAAAAAAAAAAAAATGCTGATGTTAGCAAAAAATTTTACATGAAAATCCAAAAATGCCATTTGGTTACTGTTACTGTTATTTATGAGACAAAAATACCTTTGAATCTATTTGTAATAATTTGAAGGCTACAAGGTTTTATTTATTGATTTTTTGTAAAGCATTATAGTTGGCAGTTTGACAAAATTTTGAATAATTTTGATTGGTTTAATGATTGATTTTACATTTATAAACATATTTTTTTATCCCCTTTAGTTGCACTAGACGACATTACTTTTATCCCCTTAGAAAGATAAAAAGCTTACATAAATTGAATAAATCAATCTTTTTATAAATAAAAATCAAGAAGCATTGCAAATACCCCACCCCCGAGAACTTTGAATAAAACTAAATAACATGTTTGAAAGAAATATTGTAATTGTGCACCAACTATAAATATTGCAAGATCTTACATTTTGATTCTTCAAATATTCAAAGTTCGATAGATTCATTATCCAAATACTTACAAAATATAATGAGAAAATTATCCCCCAAGACAACAAAAACATCCATGGTAGGGTTCCAAGTCAGTTATAAAACAACATACTCTAACATAGAGTTTTTCAAAAATTTATGTTAACAAAAGAAACAAAAGGACATATTTAAGCAACATCTTTAGACTGTCTGCCACCCCCCATGTGCACATGTGCCGAAGCAAATGCAAAGCTGGTTTAGCCTTCTTTTTCTTCTTCATTTCTCCTAGAATATTGACCAAAGGAGTATTAGCATTACAATGAACGGATTTGTCGCTTCTTCCCCTTCTGCCTAACTGAAACCTTCTTCATCATTAGTTTTGTCAATGTTGTACCTCTTCTCAACATGACTAGCCTTCAACAACTTCTCAAATGAATGGTCAATAGCCAAAGAAGGTGCTTTTTCTATTTATATGAATAAATCTATTTGTTTCATATCTTGATTGAATTTAAACATATTCTGTAGAGACCTGTTATCATATACCATCATCCTTTTTCTAATACCAATATGCACCAAATCACACCTAAAAATAAAAAGCAAATTTCCAGAAGAAGCCACATTCCTTAGCATCCCTATGTATCACCAATCAATTTTTCATAAGTATATGCTTCAGAATCTACATTTTCAATTTTATAAGTGGAATCAAGCATATGCACAACAAGGTCAACAGTTTTAGAACCCATATCTGTAACAAAAAATTGCAAAACACAAATTACTAAAATAAGTAAAACATTATATTTAAACCCTTCTACTTTTCTAATATTTACATATAATGACATCTGATTTCCCATAACTAACACAACAATGCAACATTCTGTTATAACAAAAATCAATCTAGTAACATAAGTTTTGCCACACCATTCATCAGTAAACTGAAAGTTATCAACACACCAGGACTAAATTATGTTAAAAATACCGATTCAAGTTCATTTGTGGTGAAAAAATAGAAAACCCACAAAAAATAGGAAAAATATGCATACATTATGATAAAAACAGAAAAAAACTTGATATTTTTTGACAAATTTCTAAGAAATATATAATGTAATAACAATATCTTACAAAAATAACAGGTTTTGGAAGAAAAAAAATCATACCTTTCTCAAAGTTGCGAACCCTAGTTTTTTGAAGCTTCTCACTTGAATGTGAACTCCAATGGCTAGCAATCAACGTCCATAATAGAGAGGATAATGACGAGTTTGAGAAGAAGATAGGATTTGGGAATGTAGGCTGACGATTTTCCTAGGATTTTGAGTTATTTTTCTTTCTTTAAGTGAAAATGAGAAGAATGAGGAAGGACGTTCGTCTTCCTCTCTTCTCTATTGTCAAGATAAGGGCATTTTCAGTCATTCTAATAGGTAAGGGTTATTTTTGTCTTTGCCAAATTTACATCTTTTGTTTTTTTTTTAAGCAAGGGTGAAATAGGCATTTCACCCAAACAGTCCATCGTAACGGTCGTCCGTCAGCTTTAGGGGAGTTTTTATTTTGTAAATTCCTTAAACTTTTGAATCTCATTATAAATGGGCTAAACTTAAGGGGAGTATGAATAATTAACCATTCAATATATGCATTCTTTGGGTCACCATCTGATCTTTCACTTGAGTTTTATTTCATGCGCATACTCTATGTAAATGTTGGATATCTGAGCATCAAATTATGTCCTCGCAATGAATCATTTTCAGATGGAAAAAGAAAATGTGTGGTTCTCCTCATGTGCGGTGCAACGAAGCCAACTTTTCTAACATCTTACTTAAGTCCAATGTGGACCACTTTTAGATTACATTTACGTTGTTTGATCCTACGTATGGTTAAATGACTATTTCGAATGACAAGAAAGGTCAGAGAGGTTTGTGAAATTTTTTGAGAAAATATCAATTAGTGATGATTTTTTTCTCTAAATAAATAAATAAACAAATAGAGAGCGTAGAAAAAATTAATTGGTGAATTGGAAATTTGAAAGATAAATATTCATTAATTTGAATCGCGATATTAGAGAAAAATGAATCAAGAAAAATTTATGATTGCACCAATTAATAGAAAAATTAACCAATAGAAAAATTATATTAATTAACAAGTCGTGTTAATTGATCTGATTAAGTTGATTATAAATAAAGATAATTTTGATCATTCAATTAATAATAGGATGGCTTTTCAAATGAAAAATCAAAATATTTAATAGCTTAACTATCTTATTTGCGTCGATTATTTAATAATTTGGAACTTATTAAACTTTTAAATCTTAATGGTATATATTGTTTTACCTAAAATTGAATAAAACTTTTAAAAATTAAATAATTAAAATAAATAAAACCAGTCAGAACCTAATGGACGATGGATAAAGATTGCAAGAAAAATAATTTCAGGATAAGTTGCATATCCTCACTCCCAAATTTTATTATTCTAATATTTTACTTATCCAAAATTAAAAATTAATTTTACTTCTGCAAGTTGCATTTATTGTAGCGCTTTTAAGCCAAATTATGGCTTGAAAGTTCTCCGTCAGCTGCTAATTTATAGCAAAAACCACATCCTCTTTAACCCCCGCACACCCCCCGCACCCCCGCTGCCAACCAACAACAACAAAAAAAAATGTAGCAAAAGTATTATTATTTTTTAACATTTATTATTAATAGTATCATGAAAAAGTAAATTACTGAAATAAATAGAAATTGGGAAGGACTATTCAACAGAGATTCGAACATTTGCTGCGTCTGAGGGTCGAACTCCCAGAATACTGAAAACAAAACCCCAGTCCACCGCCCTTAGCTGCTTTCCGCTCTCTCGCACGCACGCTCTGAAATCAGAGAATGGCCGAAGGATCGTTGCGTGGCAACCTGAAGCGCCCTTTTTACGAAGACGATGAATCCAGCAAACCGCCTCCGTAATTATCTTTATCCCCGTACAATCTTGTATTCTGTATATATATTTATATAGGTATGCAATAATTTTTTGGACCCAATTTTACTAATTTGACTGTGGATTTGATACCTTTTTTTAGGGTTTTATGCAATTAATATGTGTGTACGCTAATTATAGGTATATGCATTTTTATGGCAGAAGATCGAGTTAGTGCTACAATTAATCATATTCTGATGCCTGATGAAAGGGATTTTGAGAAATTTGATTAATTGATGGGCAGAATAAAAATTAATAAATTGAAAGAATTCGATTAATTGGTAAGCAGAATGCAAATTAATAAAGTAAGGATTAATTCCGTGGAAGCCCGCTATGTTAGTGGAGTAGGTACTTGATTTTTCTTTTTTAAAGAAAAAATTGGCAGTGAATATGGTCACTTTGCTTCCTGCTTTGGGTTCTGGGGCAGTGCATCACTTTCTCTTGTGATTTTTGGGCTGTGTGCACACATACGCAGGGAGAAAAGAGTGAGGTTTCCTAAGGGTAAAAAGTTGAAGCAGGGAGATTATGTGACCGATTCATTAGGTGAGGATATTCCTAGTTGGAAGGATCCCCACCTTGCTGCTAGAGATCGTGCAGTTCACCGGAATAAGATTACAGCAGAACTTCTTGATGATGAAAACAATGATTTTGCACCAGACATAAGAAAAGCAGAGGTCCAGTACAAGGTAAAGCATTCGATGGCTTCTAGATATTTTTTGGTCTTTCTATTCTTGTATTGGATGCAATTCTCGAGGATAAGAGTTTTCTCTGTACACACCTGTTTTTCTTTCTTTTGCAAAAAATAAATTCATAAGCGGTATAGGGAACACCTGTTCTGTTTCTCATTTGGATTGTTGTGCTTGTACTAGTTTATCTAGTGAAGTAATAAATAAGCTTGGTGTATGATCCAGAGAGACTTCTCTAGTCATGCATAAAACCTCAAGCTAAGTACAACTTGTATGACATTTTCCATCCATATTTTTTGACATTGTTTTACTGATGATCTCCAAAAAGTGGATGCTTGCTTTTGTTGAGAGTAAAGTCATCCACTGACACAGAAAAGTTATGGACCTGCCCACACCCCCTTAAACAGTAATCATGAGATCACATTCCAAAATTTCTTGTAACTTCTTCTGTAAATCCTTGGATTATATGTTCGCTCTAGTAATATGGTCCCCGCATCCCAGACCTAATTTTTTATTTACTTGGGCATATGTGTAGATTAATTATTTTGTTCTCAGCTGCTTAATCTCATCAAAATATCATCTGCTATCATTTAATGTTTTCAAGTTAACAATTGGTATGCATGGGCAGTTTATTCAGTTATAAGCAGAGAGAACTTACCAATTCAGTGGCTACTGTTATAGTCTATGATTTTGGACTTTTTGTGCTGGCTGATTTTGTTCATTGCCTTCTATCTCTTAATATAATTCTTTTCTTTTGCTATAATCAGGGCTTCTTTTACTTTTAATACCTTAAAATTTAATTGCACCCCACCCCACTCTCGTCTGCTATAGGGCTTTTGGTTGTCTACTATTCTTTCTTGAATTAGATTAAAAGGATAACTGATGTGAAGTGAATTTTGACAGGACAATGAGACTTTTGTTGAAGAAGGTGTTGCAATAGAACCTTTTAATTTGGACAAAGAGCGAGAAGATGGGTACTTTGATGAAAATGGAAATTATGTTGAATACATGAATCGGAATGAGATCAAGGTAGTAAAGTTATGTATAATATGATTATCTGGTAAGTGCATTGTTCTCAAATAAACTCTTGCAGGATGCTTGGCTTGATAGTGTGGATGTTAATGAAAAGTATGCTGGAAAGAGCTCTATTCCTATGAGTAATAATGACAAACCTCGTGACTTTACAACAGAAGAGCTTGCAGAAATTAATAGAAGGATTGCTGATGTTCTTGAGCCGGGAGAAACGGTGAGCTTTAATCATGACATTTGTTGTATATAGCATGCATCTTACATCACTTTCTTTTACAAATTGTAGATCCTAAAATGTAATTGGATAATAATATTTGTTTCCATCCTTACTTACCCGCATCAAATAGCTGGGATGCTTAATTGATTTGTCATGCCGGTTGTATTTCTGTACTCTGTTTTGCACCAGAAATACAACACTTATGAAATATTGGTTTGGGTTTTCTTTTTCATGAATATTTTGATGACATCAATATTGCATTGCTGTTTTTGCCATTTCCTCTCATAACATGACCTCATTATCCTGAAATGTAGAAGGTAGCTTATGTAGATATGTGCTGTGTGTATCATAAGTGACCTACCAAGATTCACAGCTTACGAGGACATGGATACCAAGTGCAGTGATGGGCAATACAAAAAACTGAAATTCTTTTTTCTATTTTTCACCCTGAACCATTTATGTATGTATCAATCTATCAACTTGTTTACTCTTTTTGCATCCCATAATAGTTCCTCTTTGTCAAGAGGGGAAAGGACTATGGGAGCTATTTTTGTAGTAATATGGGTTAAAGTGACAAAGACTAACATGCCTCTAAAAATAATCCAAATCCCCAAACACTCTGCTGGATCCACATCTTTTTACACAAATTCTGACTGGGCAACTCATTTACACCAAATCTTAACCATTGGATGAAGGCACGTGTCCATTTTATGATTTAAAACAGGAAAGCTGGATTTGTTCTTGCAGTTGAACTTGACATCTTAATAATTGTTGAATATTTCTTCTGAACCTCATTGGCACCATTCTTCACAGGTTTTACAAGCTTTGAGGAGATTAAAGGGTTCAACTGATAAGAAGCAGAAGATGTCTGCAGAAACTAAACAGCTGTTTGACCAGCTAACTGACGATGCCATGAAATTGATGGAGAATGGAGATTACAGTTGAGTCATTTTTTCTTTTCTTTTCTTTTCTTTCATTTATATATATGTATATATCTTTTTGTAAGAGAATCTTGCAATTAATATAGATCTGTAGAGTAGAGTTATCCATGGTTATATATGAACTTGTTTGTTTTACAGATGTCTATGATGAAAAGCAAGAACATTTTGGGCGCGAAGCAGGTATTCTTTTGCCTATTTAATCTCTCTCTCTCTCTCTCTCTCTCTTGCTCTGAGATAAAGTGCAACAATGAAGACCAACTGGGATCTTGTATGGGGATGTGTGGTCATGCTATGAGATAATATGATGTTGGCTTTATATATTATTAGAGAGTGTTCCTTGAGGCATTGGAAAAATAACTTTCTTCATTAAAACTTTACAATTTTGAGTGCTTTTGAGTTATTCATATAAACTTCAGTCTTCTGAATGTTTACTTTAATCGTCAGAGGGTTATGAGAAATTAGTTAAGGCAAGGAAGCATGGTGTCTCTGAAAGTTTGGGTCAGGATCAGTCTGATGACATTTTTGACATGTTTGGAGATGATGATGGAAATGCTGCTGAGAATCCTGCCTCCAATGGGACTGGATCAGTTTCTGTACAAGCCTCTGAGAGTATGCTTAAACTCAGTATCTTGAAGCACATGGTCGAGAAATCAAGCTATATTTTGTAACTTGTTACTTATATGGGATTGCAGGTGGAGACATGCAGAATGACTATGTGTATGATGAGTCTTCTGGGTATGCGTTTAGCTTTTAACTTATTTTTATAGGCACGCTGGTCGTGCTTGTGCGTTCATAAATAATTTTACTTCTCTCAAAGATGTATAAAATTGAAATTTTCAATCAGTTGTTTTTTCGTTAAAAACCTAGCTATTTATTTTCTATTTTTTACTTTTTACTTTTTTGGTGGGTGAGTGTTTGAGATTTTTTTCCATTTACTGCAAGCTGAAAATTGGAGGCTGTCTCTAAAATTCCTGTTATCGCTTTGAAATTATGCAAATATTGTAGTCCTCAAGGAATAGCAAACAGTTATTTTGCATCATGAAAGCAATTTACATAATTTCACAATTCTCTGTGCAGTAAAACAAAGGCTATCAGCATCTGTCCCTCATCTTATAGTTGAATTGTTGTATGGTGGCGGCTTTAAAATTGTGGTTTGTATTGCATAGAATGGGGAAGATTTTATTGGTCTGTTCTCATATCTTATATTCTCTTCCTTCTTCAGATATTACTATAGCAGCAGTTTGGGTTACTATTATGATCCTTCTTCACGGCTTTATTGCTGTGCAGCAACCGGGAAATGGTAATGTGCCCATAATTCATTATTTTTCTGCTTTTGTCGTCTGCATTATCATACTATCCTATACTGTGTGTTATAAACACAACTGCTTCGTGTTTGCTTGATATGCCAACCCTGTGCCTAATCATCAGAAGTGCAGCAGGCGGAGGGAATGCATACTTGCTAATTTTAATAATATTATCAAAGGACTATTATAACACCTATGACCAAATTGATTCCTGCATGCTACTGTTTTAAGATGGACTATAGCTGCAGGTTTGGCTTTCACAAATATCGAATTTTAATTGTTTTCATGCAATCTGAGGAGTTGCATAATGCCTTGAGGATTTTACTTGTCCATGGAAAACAGATACTCTGTGCAAAACTCTAAGTCTTTGCTGCATTGTACATTTCTGTTTCTTCATGCATATGTGGTGAAAGTAAGATGAGGTAGACTTCATTTATTGCTTACCAGCCTCTTTCTGCCTTCCACATAGGTATTCTTATAATGAAGAATTAGGGACATATGATGAGGTCCAACAGGCTACCGATGTGTCTGGCGAGAGCTGAAGGACAATGGTGTTGCTCTTTTTAAGGGGACAACTTGTGACTGACTGGACCTTTTGCAAACTGGTTTTGTTTCCCTAAAAACTGCAATTCAAACCCTTGTACATTCTTCAAAATGATTTCTCTCAGTTTATGATTTGCTTTCTGTGGGCGCAAGAGAGAGATGGGTTAACCCATGAGATATTATAATTCCCACTTTGGTGGTATCATGCTGCTCCTAGGTGACTTTGGACCGTAGGATTTAAAGCTGGCCTTGGTTAGGGATTACAGGCAGACAAACACAAGCAGCTCAAAGGGGCTCATCCTCGTATGAGATGGGAAATATTAAACTCCTCTGTCTGAAAGCATAGACGTCCGTCTTTGTTTTTATTTGTTACATTTCTAGTGTCAATACTGTTCTGCATTTGTAGAGGAAATGGGGAGTATTGAACTCTTTTGTCCATAAGTGTAGACGTTCGTTTACACTTTCTTTGTTTTTATTTGTAACATTTCTGATGTCATACTGTGTTGCATTTGTGAAGGAAAATGAAAAACTGTTTTTATTTGTAACATTTCTAGTGTCCATTTTGTTGCATTTGTCGAGGAAAATGAAATATGTGTTGATTGGTCGGTTTTGAGTGGTTAAATTTATAAAATATAAACTGAAAACTGTCAAAATATAGCCTGGAGAATTATTGTGGTTATGTTTGGTTACATTTTTCCAAAATAAAATTATTCTGAAAACATATAACCTAACATATACTTTCTTTTTCTCCCAAAATGGTTCTTAAAATAACTAAATTATTCTTACATTTTAACTGACAAATGACATATTTATATACATCAGAATTATTACCATTACATATACATATATTCATATATCACAATATTTTATTACTATATCATAATAAAAAAATATTACTAAAATTTATTTACATCATTAAAATTCAATAAAAAGATATTGATTTAATTATTACAGTAAAATTTTTCTCCCTCCAAAACTTAAACAAACATACTACATTTTTTCAAAACAATTTTCTTACTATTCTTAAATTATAAACAAACATACATCATATTCTCCAATACAAATTTCACATTCCCCAACCTTATTTCCAAAATTCATTCTCTCTAAACATATAATTCAAAACACATAATTTGTAAACAAACATTACTTTTAATTGTTGCACACTTTGTTAACTGATTTAACATTTCAAGATAACACATGTATATGATTATACGAATTCAAATTATTATTTCAATGGAATAAGTAGAAATTGCACTATTTCTTTCTTCTTCTTTTTTCTGAACAAAAAGTATCGATTTCATATTATTTTATTTTTTTATTTGGCAAAGGAATAAGCTAAATTTAGAATCATTCAAAGTCGGACACATCTAGACTCTAGATATTGACTCACGCAAGTATTAATCATCAACATGCTCACATTGTGCATATTTTCGTTGTGATCAAAGAAACATTAAAAATATCCGAGAACAGAAGCAGTTCTCGGGTTGATTGATTTTAATCTTTGGCTGTTACACTTTCTTCGCTTCAAAATCACTTATGCAAGAAGTACATATATCTAAGTCAAAACACGTAAAGCATACGCAAAACTTTTCGATATTTTTTCGAAAAAATATTAGCATGCATCCAAAATCGCATTTGATATTCACGCCCATTCGCAAGGGAGTTCCACTGCTTTCTCTCTGTCCCCTATTGTCATGCAAGTCGTGCATAGACAACATATAACTGGTAGCTCTTGAAATACTTCCAATGGGTTTTAAAAATGATCACTCAATTTTCTATTTTCCATTTAGAAACACAGAATAAAAAAACGTAGAATTATGGTTGAAGGTGGGCAAAGGTTGACACATTTTTGGAGATTCAAATAGTATAAAACGAAAAACAACACAAGTGAAACCAAACAAGAGATAAGGGATTCACCTAATTTAATTCCCCAATTCACTCGAATTTAAATTATATCACATAACTAAAATTTGGAAGGAAAAAACTTAAGACCCCTTCAACCAAAGTTTATTCTCAAGAGAAAGCAACTGGATCAAAGTTGGACAACAGATTTACTAACATTGGACCAAAAAAATGAAAAAGAAAATGAAAGATATCGATATCCTTCACACACATTATTTCCTCAGAAAGAGCGAGAAGGAGATAAATGAACCATAAGTTTGCACTAGACTTCGAACCCATAAGGAGGGGTCCTTGAAGGAAACATTAGAATTATAATAAAAGTAGTTCTTCCACAAAGCAACCACCAAAGCACTTGCGATTACATACTCATGGCACTCTCTCTTCCTATGAGGATTCCATAATATGCTGCCTTCCGGTACACAAGTACTGTCAATACTAAATATATGCAGGGCGCTCTTTTTTATAGTTTTATTTTAGAAGCCACGTTGGACAATTACAATTGCAGTTTCTTAAATCTGACTGGGTGTACATGGAGTGTGATACTGTTGGTCGCCAACAATTAGACAACATTTAAGACCAAGCTCATAATTGAGTCCACTTCACAGCCATTTATGATTGGCAGCTATTACGGATATGGGTGTTTCTGCCGCCTCCATTACTAGGGCGTTGATGGTGGCATGTAACAATAACAGTAGCATAATGCATTAGTTTCCATAATTTCACTGAAACCTTAGTCGAACACAATTCTACTGGACATTCATGAAATTTTTAGATAGATAGAATGCAATCCTTCAAGACCATAAGATCGTGGGTTGTGGGTGGTGAAAAGCACCCAAACCACCCATTCCATCCAAAACCATCAGGTCAAGGGGGTAATGGGCCCCTCCTCATATTCCAATTGCCAAGTGATGGAATTGCATTCAATTCACAGAATAACATGAGAAGCACATAACAAAAAAGGTGCCATGTGAATCTACCAACTGGTTATGCAAACACTTAACAAGTTCAGACCCATGGCAAAATTAATTACGAGTGCCACAGAACTGCAGTTATTCATACCAACCATTGAAAAGCCAAATCAAGAAACCACAGGACCATCATATATATATATATATATATATGTTCAAACTTAAAATTTGGAAACTGGGTCTGAACTAGAGCAGAATGAAACAAATGCTAGTTCCAAACTAAGAAAATAAAGACCAAGGCAAATTACCAGACAACCCAGCAACAGGCACAGCTACAGTGACTGGAGTAGAAATTCATTAGTATCCACAGCTGCACCAAATCATCAGATAAAAGAAGCAGGAACCACTGTAGTTTCATTGTTCTGGCAATACACTATGATGCCATCAACAATGGCAACACAATGTCAACAATGCAACACAGTTTTTGTTATAACTTGAGAAATTTAGAACCCCAAACAAAAATTGATGTTTGTCAGTTATCTTCCAAATCGCTCCTCATAAGAAGTAATTTAAAATTTCAAATGAAAATGTAGATATACTTAACTTTAGAATGCCATTGATTATCAGATCCAGCCCACAGGCACTTACTGTTAGTAGACAAATTCAACATCCGTCAATCTAACATCATCACAGCAAGTAGAGCCACTTTTCAAGACGGATTGTCTAAAAAACCAAAGATAATGAAGGATAACCAAGTCAAAATCAAAAGTCATAAAAGAAAGTGAACTTGGACGAGATATATTAGAACCTCATTCATGGTATTCATTCAAAAATGAGCATCACATGGCTGCATATGCTTTCATTAAAAAGAAGTCTTACCAAAAACAATTTTATTCAAAGAATTCTCAATGTCCATGCGATTAGAATCAGCTGCTCATTATCACCACCAAAATGACGATCATGCATCTACTAATCACAAAGAGCCTCAACAGCCACATCATCATCTAGCCCCCGGGCCCTTCATTTCTTTTCTCGATCATAGCTATAAACCCAGTATGAGTTTCATAACAAGTTAGTAATTTCTTTAGGCTGAGCCAGATCAAGAAGTAGAATAGACTCTAGAGAAGATTGGGGACTATGTGAATTGGCAATAACAAGGGGTGGGAAAAAAAAGTGTCAAGCCAGAGACAGAAACCCGGAGCAACATATGACTGCATAAGATCCTTAACATACACAAGGCGCCAAGAGACAAAGCAAAAGCAAAATAAAGCATATTTAAGCTGTGGAGCATGCATTTGTCAAAACTAGGGTATCATACCCACCAAAAGTCACTAAGTGTTCAATCTAGAACATGCATCAGGCTGAAGTTCAAAAAATTAGCCACATAGCCATAAAAATGAGATTCCTTCTGATCCCTTCTTGCAGTTGCATCTCACAGCATTGCAGATTACTCCTGCACAAGATGAGAACATGCCACAAAAGTGATAGTAAGCAATTTTGCACTGGCATCCTGAAAAAACAGCATCTAGAGAGATATAAACAGACTTTCTTAGTTTTGAGGCAGAGGGCTTTGAGAATCAATGCCTTCCCCAGGGGGTGGGCCCCCAGTAGTTATTGAGCGCATATGGCCTCGCCTCTCTGGACTTCCATTTCCTCGAGATGGTTCCCTTCCCGGAGACAAACTCCTACGCGGGCTTTGACTGTGCCAACACAGAAAGGCACACAATTTCTTCAAATGAGATCCTTTTCAATGATAACACCCAAAGCACAAGAAACCACAACCTTAGAGATTAAAAATTTAGCATAGCAGAAAACCTTTCAAATGATCTGCTCCTACTTCGTCGTTCACCAGCAAATCGTCTCCTCTCATGACCTCTATCGTACTCTGGACTTCTACTATAACTCCTTTTCCTGTACTGATAATCTCGTTCCCTTTCATTGTACCTATTGAGCTCATACCTATCCGAACTTCTGCTCCGATTTCTCCTCCTATAGTCTCTGTCTCCATAGTAATCATCTTGATACCTGTGAGAAGTGCAAATCAACAGGTCGTAATTTTTAGCAAATAGAGAAAGACATCACCGGGAAATGATTGAAGAGAGCCACACTGGTCTCCTTCCTCAGCAAATAAAGCATGCCACATGAAACATGAAGCACTATTTCAGCTAATTATACAAATCATATGACTGCAAAGAGAATTCAGTAAATAGTGCCTCTGCAAAATCCTCCTCCTCTGTGTATTGTGTACTATGTACAGCATTTTGCATGCATTAAGCTTTCATGGGATACCATATAATTCTTTCCAAGGTAACATGTCATGAGTTTTAACTGTCAATGTTAATAAATAAAACCATATGTTTTCCAGAAGACAACCATATGAACAATTGCTCCAGAGCACTCTCAATAGAAAATCAGCAGAGAAGCTGGAAATTTTACCTTCTCCTAGGGCTCCTGCTCCTTGATCTACCTCGGCCTCGTGGAAGCTTTTCAACTATCCTTCCTCCATGACTGCAGTTGGCAACATGCAGAACATTGGGTAAAGGAAACAATGTACCATCAAAATAGTAAACAATATTTTCAAACATGCACAACGCAGAAGAGCTCATTCCAGAATCCATAGACAAAGCCCAAGATTCCACAAGCAGACGATAACATGAAAGTGCCCAGAATGCTATATGAATAAATAATAAAGAATGACATACCCAGAGGATCATAATTAATTTAAACAACAGGTTCATCCCAAAATAATTAGAATATACAATTAGTTAACTCACATTCGTTCTGCACGTGGGCCATACTTCGCAAATTGAACAGAAATTTCTCTCCCATCAACCACTCTGCCTACAAGACAATACAATGTTAATAGCATGAACTTAGTCGATAGCACATTAGTAATGTCAGAGTGAAGGAAGAGTTTTCAAAATTTTGCCAAAACCCAGACCAGCTGAAACAATAGAAATCCTTATGTTCCAAAAAAAAAGTCACATGCACTTGTAAAAAGAGTCTTTGTCGTCTTCTCAACAATTTTAAAAAGTTCAAAGCAAAAGGTTTCCTTAGTCTTCACCTAATCAAAAATAATTACTATTCTTCAGAAGGTGAAATACAAAACAGAAACAAGAATTCAGCTCCAGAAGAGCACAAAAGCAAATTTCAAACTGTTAAGAAAGAAAGATTCTTCTTTAACCTGCACTGCAATTATAAATGAACTCAGAAAAACAATCATGTTCCTTCAAATTAACCCATATTTATATACAAGAATGGAAATTTGATCTCTCACAATTTGACACAATTATAAGAAATCTTTAGTAATACAAAATCAGGATGCAAATTTGAAATAACCGTATTGCGCATTCATGCCTTCAACTATTAAGTAAACTGAAATGGTGATGTTTAGAAGCTAATTAACGAAAACATGTGACTCATCCTGGTAGGCACTGCAAGTAAACAGATATGCTTTATCTTTAGGGTGAAGATTAAAATTCAGATAAAAGAAATATTATCAAAAGCATGTCGACAATAGGCTTGTTACTAACCATGGCACACTGATTTTATTATTGCACATAAAAATATAATAACTGATTGAAGGTGAAGTATATATAAAATACTATGTGACCACTCTATGCTTAATTTTTGGGCTCATGAATTCTCAGGAACTTTATGATGGTGTACATATGACTTCAAACGTCTAAATGCCAATATTCTAATTTTTAAAGAGAGTTCACAAGGGGATTGAGATCCAATCCTAGAGTTCTGCTTTAGTGTGTGTTAAGAGATACTGCATATGGCCTTTTTACAACGATCCATTTGAATCATACATTCAGCTTCCACAGATCACATAGCTTTATAGACTATTTTGCTCAAGTTAATCTCAAGCTGCATTCATTCCATATCTTTATGCACATAAGCATACCATCAAGCCTATCCACAGCCTTCTGCGCTTCAGCTTTGTACATGTAACGAACAAATGCAAAACCACGTGATTCACCAGTTCTACAACAAAAGAAATCATCACAAAAGATTAGAAAAAATTACCAATAATGAGTAAGACAAAAGCTACAGAGCCAATTAAACAAGTAATTTTCTTCCTTGCCAACATAGTCCTACTACTCTACCCACATTAACAATTCACATTAAAACCTTCTTTTAGCTTTGTAAACAAAACTTAAAAGCTCCATGAATCCCTACAGTATTTCTAGATCAGAAACATTTAAAAAATAATTTGACTCCTTAGATTCTTTATTTCTTTTTAAAGATTTTTTGACTGAGTTTGCAAACTCCACTCAGTAAGATTATTAGTCTACAACTTGCAAGACTTTGACAGCATCATAGTATTGTATTCATAGATAATTAGTTGCATGTTTTACACTACTAATTAAATAACTTAAAGATCTACTGAAAACTAATGACAAAAATACATAATATCTTAGATAAGGAAAATGCATAGTGCTTTCAAGAATTCAGAAATTATAAAATTGAAAATGCGAAATAATAGCTTAAAAAATGCACAGTGTTTTTGAGAATTTTTTGAGTATAAGATTGACAATGTGAAGTAACATCTCAAAGTCTACAACATAGATTAAGAAAGATTTTATCATCATTCAAGTTTTAAATTTGTATGAAGAAAAATATTATGAAAGTATCTCATCTACAGTGAACTGATTAGGAAACCTGACCTCAACTTTAGATGGAATAACCACAGTTATATTTATATAGTTATTATAATTGTTAAATGAAAACTTAATCAAACTAGTTTGAAAACACAGTTTTCAGGGTTAATTGTAAAAACAACATAAGGTTTGGTCCAATAACAAAATAACCCACTTAAATTTTGAAATACAAGCATTCCTTTAGCTTTTGTCTCCATCTTACGTATTGCACCTCCTCCATTTCCACAACAGAAAATGCTGATATCAACCAAAAATGCATGGGAAACCCATTTTGACAATGGAGGCGTTATTCACAAATAGGGATGACAATAGGTCGGGTTTGGAATGGATCTACCAAAACCTAGGACCTAGACCATCAAGGTTCTAATTGATTGGGACTTAATCCACCCCGAATCTGAGAACCAACAAATTGTCCTTGTTAGACCCTCTAGACCACTTTATGATTTTCAGAAAACTAAAAAGGAATTCTTTTACAAAGTGGCATCATATTAACTTTTAAAAGATGAGAAAATATTATCATTAACAAAAAATTAATCATTAAAAAAATTACATATGCACATTTCAGTTTTTAAAAAATATTATCACATTAACTTTTTAAGATGAGAAATTAATACTATTGACGAAAAATTAATCATTGAAAATTTTATATATGTAAATTTTAGTTTTTGAAAAAATAAAAATTTCAAATATATTTATCACTTTTGCATATATTGAAAAGTATAAACTACTTATTAGTATCGCATTGTTATTTTAATTTCTAGAAATATAATATTAATGTTTTATATGGGTATGTTTGCAATACACACATTTTTTTCATATATATAAATTGATATGCTTCACATATATACATACATAATGCATAAAAAAACATATATATATATATATAATATTTTGATGGGCTGAGTGTAGTTTGAGTCCGAAAACTAAAGTGTAAAACCCACAACAAGACCCATTTAAGACTTCAAAAACTACCTAAGCGGGGCAAAGATACACTTTAAACTCACCCTCACCCAATGTATAGATGAATATATATATAAACATCCACTTATCATACTTATGTAAACATGTACATATATATATGCACATGTGTGTGTACACATAGATTCGGATAAATGCATATCGGCGTATATTTTGCATGGGTCTCTAGGGCTTGCGTGGGGATAACACTTACATGGGTTCATAGGGTGGGGTCTGAGTGGTAGCGGCAACAAGGCTTAGGGGGACCTGGGTGGTTGGCAATGAGGATTAGGATGTTCGGTTGAACAGGTTGAGTTGGGTGGTTGTTGTAGGGTTGGGTGACTAGGTAGTGATCTCGGTGGGACAAGAATGGTTGCGGATGGATTTCAATTTTTTTCTTTTTAGAGTGATTATTCTTTTTTAATAACAAAAAAATTGTGGATCATCTGATTATGAGCAATGGCTTACGCTTAATTTTGAAAAAATGAGATTTGTGGGAAAGTTGTATGTTTACTTAAATTACTAATTTATTTGTTTAGGTTCTCATCCAACTTAATCTTAAGGATGAAAGTTCTTACAAGTTCAATCAACATTTTTAAACATCTAACCAACTAGAGGTACATTTTGAAACTATGAATCAAGGACATGGATATGACATTTCATAAAAAGTTTAGGACACAACACAATTTGAATGTATACATACATGTGTGTGAAGTCCACAAAAGATTAATAAAAAGGTATAAGACCAGGTATTTAGAAAATATGCTAGATGGATACAACAGACAACGCAATTGATAAGAACCTTAGAACATGACAACTTGAAGGTGTCATTATAGACAAAAATATTAGTCTACAAGTATATTCATGTAATTGATAATGAATCTTTAGAAATAGAGGTTTAGGTATGATAAAGAGACAATTGGAAGATCTATTTGCGTGGAGTATGATACCACAAGGTGAATAAACTTTAAAAAAATTTAAAAAGGGAAGAAAGTGAATCTGAATAGCTTAATATCTGATTGGTTGTGAATTGGGGCATTTTACCAAACTTTTTTGACAAAAATGGTTTTTGGGAAGTGAGGTTGAGGAATATGATTATTGTTTGTTTGTGTTTTGAGAGAATGAATTGGAAGAAATGGGTTTGTTTGTTTGTTTGTTTTGGGAGAGGTAAAACGTCACATCAGTAAGTTTTTTGTTGGGTTTGTGAGGCGAAATAAGTATTTTAAAATTACTTATATATATATATATATATAGATTGTGTGAATAACAGAATATGTTTATATTTGTAATGATACAGAATATGTGGTGTTTTGGGAATGATGTGGAGTTGGAAACAGTAGAAATTTTTTAGGAATAAATTGTGTATTTTGGAGAGTGAAATTGAGGAATGTGATTGTTTATTTGTTTATAAATTGAAAGTTGGAAAACAAACTGGGAGTTTGCAACCAAACAAGGCGACTGTCTTTTAATAAATTTTAGAAATATTTATTTTTTTATTATATTTTACGACTCCTAAATTTCATATATAAAATATGAAGGAGAAAAACCGTCATATCCTTCCATATCTTAGTTAAAATTACCATGGATCACGCTCATTCTATTGATCTCCTTCCATTTGAAAAAAATCCATGACAAAATGAAGAGTTACTTAAGAGTAACAACAATGATTCTGAAATCCAGAAAAATACATATACAAAAACAAGAGATGCAAAGGTACCTCCGATCTCTGGGAATAAAGATATCAACGACCTGTCCATACTTTCTGAAGAGATGCAAGAGATCATCTGATGTCGTGCCTGTCAAAATTCAAACCCAAATTTAAGAAAAAAAAAATAGTCATCAAACTCTGGTATTGATAAAGAAATCCTAAGTACCAAAAGTTCAATTTTCCTTTCTTCTTAAAGTGAAGTTTCAACTAAATGTAAGGGTTCGTGAATTACGGAAATTGACGTTCAGCACTAGAAGAGAGTAGGTCTCGGCAATGTCCGGAGGGCGCGGCATATCTCTCTCACTGAAGGGGTGTGTGTGTGTTTGTGTGTGTGAAATTCGCTGTAACTTGTAAGAACTTTCTTGAAGAAGAGGAAAAGATTCTTGAAAAAACTATAGATAACAATCGCAGCCCATTAGCACTGGTCCAACTGTCAAAGTGTAGGACGTGTTCATGTTGGACCTTTGCAAATGGGCTAGTCCGGCTGGCCCAGATTCATACATCCTGTTTGGTTTCATTTCCAAACACCAATTCAAAATTTTCACCATTTAAAAAATGAAAAATCATCAACTTCAATCAATCTTCATATGAAATATTTTTTATTTTTATTTTTAATTTTTTTAAACTCACTCTATCATCCTATTATCATATCAATCAAATTTAAATTTGATTTGGTATAAAATACTCACTATCTTTTTAAAATTAATAAATATACATATATTTTTTAAAAAATAAATCTTATTAAATATAAAAGAATATAAATTTTCTAATTTTTCAACCCTATACATACTTTAATCATTATTTTCAGACAAACATTCACATAAAATTTTATTTGTATTTTCAAAACTATAACTAACTTTTTAACTTTTAAAAATATCAAAAATAAAAAATAAAAATAAAAACATTTCCAAATAGGTCCTTAATCTTCAAAAATTGGTTGATTTGGTTTACACGAAAGTCATTCCAATCTTTTAATTTGCTTCACCTCTCAATTATGCACTTGTGAGTTATATTTTGTGATCATTAACGCAGCATAAGTTAAGGAGCAAGCCCAAAATCACAACATTTGCTCAACTAATACTTCAACTCAACTCAATTCCACCCCATTTGAGTCGTCACCTTGCATATGAGGTTGGTTTTCCTCTCAAGACTCCCTTATTATCCCAGAAGGAAAAAGTTGCTTTGGTGACAACAAAAAAAGGAAAGTGCTTGGGTGGGTGTCGATTTAGGTGCAATAAAAGATGGTAAGAGAGACCGGTTCTGTTGCTACTTCAGCATCTTCTTTCATCAATTCATCATTATCCCATAAAAATGTGTGGCAGTCATTTGAATAAGTGGTTAATCCAAAGTGTCCTTAGGTAGTGTTGGTCCACTGGAACACCTACATCCACGGGCGAGGGAACAATGATTGTGAAGATGAGTGAAATTGGGAGTTGGGCAGTGTTACTACTTCTTTCAACGATTTCTCTGCCATACCTTCTCTCCCACCTAGACAAATAAAGTGCCCAAAAGAGAAATTTTGCACAATTAGCATCAAATAATGTAGGTACGGGAAGCTCCACTTTTAATTCAAACTTGAATCAAGATTCAATTTTGCGATTTGCAAACATTAAGTAAGTATTATCGTGATTTCTAGCAAAAACTCTCCAACAATCATATTTATATTTTATTAATTAATGAGGATAATATAAAAAAAAAGGTAATTGAAATGATAAATATTGCGCATCTTAAGCCGTCAAATGTATTAATATTTATAATGGTAGAGATTGATTAACTAAGGGGACATTTGATAGTGTGTATTAGCTACAACTAGTGGAGATAAAAGCCCATAATCACATGTATGATATTAGCCACAGCAAATTGGGCCGGCCGGTGAAAAATGAAAGGCTCGACACTGTGGATGATATTAGTTGTAATTGACACATGATGCTATTAATTAATCGCATCCTCTCATTTCTGTCTTGTTGCAATTACTTGAACTGAGTTAGCCCTCAAAACGTGCTAGCTAATACCATTAAGGCCCTTCCAATTGAACGAAAATCTTGCTGCGATTAACTTTACATTCAAAGTCCCCTACTGATGTAAACCAATTCATCTTTTCCCCCACCAACATCGATTAAGCCCTGCATATGCCAAAGAAGAGCATTTGAGAGGAACCCATCAATCAATTGTTAATTGTTGCTGGCCATCTGTGTAGAAGGCCTTTTATGTTGGGCAACCCCCTTCCGTTTCCATTCGGCACATTTAAATGAAATAGGAAAAGATTCTTCGAAAGCTGAACGGACTGCGCGAGTGTTACCCGTAGGCCTGAATTCAAGAGGAAGGAAAACTTCTCTCTTTTATGAACCACACTTGACTCTGTGAGCATACGAGCAAATTTAGCGTGATCCCTTCATTTCCTAGTCAGTTCAAATCTAGGCAGAAGTGGAGAAAAGGAGAAGACTGAAAACAGGGGTGGGGATGCTTGCCCAAGAAAGAAATTTTGCTGAACCTGATTTTCTGCTGCTGCTCGTTTGATTTGGTGGGTTGGGAATGGGGGCAAACAAGTCAAATAGAAAATTGTTGATAGTATCAAATTCACATGTGTGGACAAGTAGAGATTGATGTTTCCAGTAGTAGTGGAGATAATGTATGGTATCAATCAAGTCATTCTAGTATTAAAATCTCAAACAATGCCAAGCTAATGACATCTCATCTAACGATCATACACACTGTCAAGCGTGCCCCAAGCATATGTATCTTCACCTATGTGGTCTAGTTCACCCACAATCAAATAGCCCCACATGACAGACAAATTAGGTTTCATCTTATAGTTTAATTTAATTTGGCCCAACTCATTTAATTTTATTCTTATCACATATATTGTGAACATGCTAGAATTTGATAAGTTATATTATTCGAATTTTACAAGGCAAATTCACCTTCAATAGTGAATTAGAATCGAATATATTTAATCCAAGTGAAAATTTATTCATCTTAAAGTATTTAATATTTTATTCTAAAAATATTGAGAGCTAAGTGATTAATTGATCGAATACCATCATTTTCATATTTATATATATGAATTTGAGACTTGAGATTTGAATCTAATGGAATATTTAGTGCACCTGAACCTCTGAAAATTAAAAGAAAATAAAAATATTGGGAATTTTTTGTTACAACACTACATATATCCTGCATCGAAATGATATTCGAGTTCACTGTTTGCAGGTTGTTTTTTTTTAATGTACTTAGTAAAATGATGTTTAACAGATTGATCTTATCCAATTATCCATCTAAACTCTATGCACGGACTCGTGCACAGTGAAATCATCTTCGTTTACCCAACAATCAACATTTGACTAATGATGCCTGTTGGTCAAACCTGACTTTCCTAGCAAGCTTTTCAATTCTAAAATTGACAAATGATGTCAATTTGGTCAAACTTCTACACTGATCGGTTCAATCAAACTATTGAATTCTCTCGTAATTTTTAATAAAAAATTTATTGTTTTTTTATTTTCCATATAACAAATGTGGCCAAATTAATTAAGTTAATTTAAGAAGTCAAATTAATGATGTGTAATCCATTATAAGACATAACAGTAAAAATGTAAAATATTATTTTTTCGACGCGTATGGAAAAATATAGAATAAGTTATAAATTATTTTAAAATTTCAATTCATTTAATGTGGATTGTAATTAATGTATTATGATTTGTTTCGATACAAAATATAAGATCCCCGAAATCAAACAAGTAATAAAATAAACAGAAGAAAAAGAAAAAATTATCATTGCAGCACACAGATAAAACAAGTCATGGGCCGGTAAATGGGCCTATCGATAAATGACGAAGAAGGCAAGAAGCCAAGAAGCAATGAAAATTGGATACGTCCTGCCCCAGGTGGTGCGCACTTCTCCCATAGCGTAGGTTAGACTCGGTTACCCTGGAAAGTCGAGCACTGTCCGAATCGAAGTTCGTTACAATTTATTCCACACTCTGTTGCAAAAATTTTCTGAGGAGATCAATTTTATCAAAGTGAATTCGGGAAAAAGTATCTATGTGTATGTATTGGTAAATCCATGTACACGTATACCTAGAGAATACGCGTCCATATACATAGAGTGATGACGGAGGAGGGATCGGAGAGGGAGAACGGGGGGTTAGCGTCGATGGATTCGATGGAGTCGCGCTGGGTGTATCAAGACGAGGATGGGGGGTCCGAGATCGACAACTATGGCGACGACGACCGAAGCGGCCACGGCGATGAATCGCCGCAGAGGGATTCAGACGACGAGGATAATGCCGAGCAGAGGTTGATTCGCACAGGGCCTCGGATTGATTCGTTTGACGTTGAAGCGCTGGAAGTTCCCGGTGCTCAGAGAAATGATTTTGAGGTCTTGTTTTACTGATTGAGTTGAGTTAGGCTAATCTTTTCTATGAAGTACAATGTACTTCCGTTTTAAGTGCATTTCGGGTACTTTGTGTGTTTTGTATTTGGAAGGAAGGAAGATGAGTAGTAGAATTTAAAACATTTAGAACTGAGATGAAATTTCAGTTTAAACAGGATTTTAGATTCACAAACATCAAGCAGTCTGAGTCTCCCTTGGAAATAAAACCGTACTGTGCGTTACCTGTTCTTAGATGTCTGTGATTTGTGCCGTGGGTGTCGGCATGCTCTCTGCATTTGGTACCAATAGTGAAAGCGAAGAAGGTAAACTGTTAGTGGAAATAAACTCAAACAAACAATGCAGCACACATGCCGAGAGAGAGAGTTTCTTTGGAGCAGTTCTCTTTCAGCAGTGCAGAAATTGGACTGAAAAATAATGTAAAAGTATATAATTGCCAATTGGTTTACATTTTTGTAGTGTCCTGTCTACAATTAGCCCTACTATGACACCCCTGATTTAGATATAACCAAACTTACTGAGATGTTGAATAAGATGTCTAACAAATGTGTCTTATAGCATTTGAAGCTTGACCTTAGTTGCCTCATAGAAAAGAAAGACCAAATAACTACTCTAGTTTGCTGAAAAGAGGTTGTGGTGGTTGATTAATTAGTCTGTGATATATTTACTGCTGGAATGCTAGTCTTAGGAAAAAGTTTAGACACCTGATCATTTTTCAGCCAAATTTGATGTAACTTGAAGTATTATGTTTCAATTTTCTTCCCTGCTAATCAAGTGCATTCAGGTGCTAAAAACGTACTTTTTTCACCAAATGTTTTTAGTTCTTTATGCCTCAGATTCATTTTGCTTCTGGAAATTTGTTTATCTTTTTAGCAACTCTTACACAATCTGACACTGAGGAAGAAGTTTATTTTTCCACCCTAAGAAAATAATCGTTGTACTCGAGTTTTTGATATAATTGTACATGATAAAAAATTTGCTACTGCCTACTGTTGATAACTTGATTTTGAAAATAAAATTTCAGGATGTCACTTTGGGCAGGAGAATCATACTGGCCTTTCAGACACTTGGGGTTGTTTTTGGTGATGTGGGGACTAGTCCATTATACACCTTCAGCGTGATGTTTAGCAAGGCACCAGTCAACGGGAATGAAGATGTTCTCGGTGCATTGTCCCTAGTTTTGTACACCTTAATTCTGATTTCATTGATCAAGTATGTCTTTATTGTTCTTTGGGCGAATGACGATGGTGAAGGTACATAGCCTTTTGAGCTTTTGTTTAAGGCTATATTTTTTATACGCCTGTGATATGCATGTGGCTCTTCACTTTGTAAATAAGTTAGATTTTTTATTTTTCCTATTTCTGCAGGTGGTACATTTGCTCTGTACTCTTTGATTTGTAGGCATGCTAAAGTTAGTCTTCTACCCAACCAACTGCCATCAGATGCTCGCATATCAAGCTTCAGACTTAAGGTGCCGTCAGCTGAACTAGAGAGGTCCTTGAAAATAAAGGAAAGACTCGAAGCTTCCCTGACATTAAAAAAGCTTCTTCTGATGTTGGTTCTTGCTGGTACTTCGATGGTGATAGCAGATGGTGTTGTTACACCTGCTATGTCAGGTGCTTTTAGCAAATTCATTTTGATACATTTTATTATTCCTGATTTAAGGGTTTGAGTGTCTGAGAAAGGAAGAAATTCGGAGCTATTTGCAGTATTTTTCAAATATATGTCTCTGACTTAAGGTTGTTAACAATATCATTAGTTTTTGTGCAGTTATATCTGCTGTTGGTGGTTTAAAAATTGGAGTGTCTGGGTTTAAGCAAGGTAAGTGATCCTTTTCTAATACTTCGAATCAACAAATGCATTAATATATAGGACAGAATGTTATTTTTGTTTTTTCAGATGCTCAAATCTTTTAATGGAAATTTACTTTCATTGAATTTAAGCTAATATGAGTCGAGAAACACCAAGTTCTTCACTGTGGTTGCTTTGTTAATGGTATGTGGGATAATTTCTCTTCCACCTTGACTTCAATTACAAATTGCTGACTTCAGTTACAAACTACGTGTTATGGTTGAGATGCGTCTGGCCTTTAGTTATTAGTAATTAAGACTGGCAAAATAGTCTCAACACTCTAAGGCAATGAATCCAATACCATTCAACTATTTGACTCACTGTGGTTTGACACTGGTGATGGCCCCCATTTGAGTTGAATAAGAAAGCAGATTTATGATGCGGACTCCCACATCAAAATAAGATAAAGCTTTGCTTGGTCGGGTTACTGAAGTGCCAATTTCTGTCATAGAATGTTGCTGAATGAAGTATTTTTTTAAAGATTCAAAAAAATTCCAACTCATGAAATTTTGGGTGTTCATCAGGTGATATCTTCTACATGCCTTCCAGTTTGTGGGCACTAAAAGGCCTCATTGCTCCTTACAGTTTGTGGGCCCTAGGGAACATTGTCTTGAAATTTGAGGGCTAGACTTTTGCTGCCTTTTCATTTGTGCCTATGGGTTTTGGTTGTGTTCTCTATTTGAGATACAACCATATGTGGATATAGTATATTTGCAATGTACTATTCCTTTACTCGTTAGACCAGCCTGTCTGATCGATGACTTGCTAATTACTTTACCTTTACATATGGCCAAAATAGGTTAGCATCTTATGTGTGAAGATAATCCAAATAGCCGTGTCCACTACCAGACGCCAGATGATGTATTAATTTGCTAGTGCGACATAGCTTCTTACATTTTATTTAAAGCTTACGCATAGTTTTGCATTATTGGTTGTCCTATAATTATGTATTTAGTACGACTGATGTTGCATACTGGATTACTGAGAGTCTTTAGTTTTTTGAATTGCAGATCATGTGGTGATGATCTCAGTTGCATTCCTTATAATTTTGTTCAGTGTACAGAGGTACGGAACAAGTAAAGTGGGGCTTGTAGTTGGTCCTGCCTTGTTTATATGGTTTTGTTCTCTTGGGGGCATTGGCATATACAACCTTGTCAAATATGATACTGGCGTACTGCGGGCATTCAATCCAATTCATATCTATTATTTCTTCAAGCGCAATTCAACCAAGGCTTGGTATTCCCTAGGGGGCTGTCTTCTTTGTGCAACAGGTATGTTCTGAAATACAATTTTGTTTTTCTCCTTCTTGCTTTTCTTTTTTCCCTAACCCTTGCAAATGCACTCTTAAGTTGGACTATAAATCCAGTTTTATGCTCTCTTTAGTAGTCTACTTTAAGTTTGGATTGCTTTGTGTATCTGTGGAGATTGAAGTCCAATTTTTTAGTGACATGTTTTTTGTTGAATCATTTTTCTCCTTTTCTTCCACTTATTCTATGCTTGTGCACAATGGATTGGTGGGTCCACTAATTTCTTCTTGTTATCAATGAATCTTCTTGTTGATATGTGACATACAGTGTGAAGTAAACATCCTAGCAGGAATTTGTAGATATAGATATTTGCTAACATCCGGGCTTACCCTTGAGGGGGACAAAGAACGAATTTCCTTAATACACACAAAAAAAAAAAAAGAAGAAGAAGAAGAAAAAGAATGAATTTCCTTTATCTTTTGCGAAGAATCCTCTTTAATAATGTTTAGAACGCTAGGAAAAGAAAAAATGTTTTTAAAAAGAAAATATGCTTCAATTTCGCAACTCTGTGGCCCTTCAACTGGCTTATGATGGAAAGATTTCAGCCCCATCCTTACAACTAAATTATTTAATCTTTTGTCTTGTTCCTTTCTCCTTAAAGTGTTGCCTATCAATTTTCAGGTGTCAAAACCAAAATAGTTTCTATGAATACATGACTTCTACCATAGTGTCAGAACTCCTGTAAAATGGATATCATACTTCATATTTTTCATTAGTTTCTAAAAAACTGAATTTAGGCGTTGGCTTGCCCTAAATTTCAAATGCCCTGGAACTGCTCATATATAATTAGTTCATCAGAACTAAAATTTTTTTAAAAAAATTCTTGGATATGGTTCTGTAACCTATTATGCATTTTATAAGCCTACAGTAACATTTCTTCTGATTAATTCCTGATGGTCAGTTACGTAACTCAGGTTCTGAGGCAATGTTTGCAGATCTTTGCTATTTTTCTGTAAGATCAGTGCAGGTAAGCAGTAAGCTGCAGCAGTTCTTCCATTAATTTGGGTTTTTTGTCGCAATGGTTAGCATAGAGATTTTCTCTTCCTCTTCAGAGATGTAAATATTTTCTTACCAAGGGCTTAAATTGCTTTGACAGCTCACATTTGTGTGTCTTGTATTACCTTGCCTTCTGTTGGGTTACCTGGGTCAAGCTGCTTATCTTATGGCGAACCATGCAGATACAACACAGGCTTTCTTCTCTTCTGTACCAAGTAAATACAACATTTTCTTGCTATGACTCTGATGTATGTGATCGTTGAATGTAATTTAGAAGGTTGATAGTATATGTTAATTGCCTGGATATGGCTAGCTTATGTCAAGTTTTTACTCCTTCTGGTTCTAGCTTCTAAGTTTGTAATTGATGCCTGCTAAAATGCAAATTAATTTGGAACGGCATATCAACAACTAGTTTCAACAAGGTATAAGTTAAAAGGAACGGTCAGTGATATCTAGGTTTTTATATTTAATCTGCTGCAGGTGGAGCTTTCTGGCCTGTCTTCCTCATAGCTAATGTGGCTGCACTGATTGCTAGTAGGGCTATGACAACAGCAACTTTCTCTTGTATAAAACAATCCACAGCACTTGGTTGTTTTCCTCGTCTTAAAATTATCCATACGTCGAGGAAATTTATGGGCCAAATTTATATTCCAGTCATGAACTGGTTTCTACTGGCCATGACCCTGGTGTTAGTCTGCAGTATCTCAAGTATTTATGAGATTGGAAATGCATATGGTAATTCTCTTATAACTTCTTTTCTATTTACCTGGCTCTATGACTGTGCATAATTTTTTGCTAAATTAGTTAAACATTGCAAATGGGTCTTTGTTTATGGACTTGAAGAGTTCTGATGTGGATCTAGTGAAAGTTGTCAGATGCATTTTTCACCTGTTTATTTGCTCATAATTTCATAATTAATGGCTTGTTCAGAAGGCTGGCTAATTCATTGTCTATGCTGAATGACTATTTCTAATCCTTATCATTTTGGAAAATGTGGTCTTATATTGGTGGGTCCACATGTTGCAAATATTTCCGGGATTTGAATCTGTATTTGGATACAATTTGTTGAGCTACTGACTTTATTTGTGAAAAAAGAAAGGAATATAGTGCACTATAGTGAGCTGGCTATTAAACCTAATTCTGCCACTAATATGTGCCACCTTAAAGTTACCAGTTGGTTACTATTAGTAATGTTGTATAAATATTTGTTGTTTCCAGCACACTGCATACAAATTGGCATAGTACCTGGTTGTGCTATGTTTCCAACTTTATGCACTTTTATTGAAGCCATAGAATTCTTGTGTTTTCTTGAGACTCTGAGAAAAGCTTTGATGCTTCTGGCCCTGCTTTTCACCCATGCATTTATGGCTTTCACGTATTCTGCTGAATTTCATAGTGATCTGCAAGAACATATGATCTGGAATATGCATTTAAGCTAACACCATTTCATTCTTCACTTCAGAATAATTGAAGTAGTTAAATGTAAATTTCTATTTTGGACTTGTAATATGAATACTTTTCTGAAGAATGATTTACACAGGATTTTGTTGCTCTGATTTGACCTTTTTTTTTTTCTTTTTTCTTTTCCCCTTTTTTTCCCTTCTCTTCTTACAGGAATTGCTGAACTTGGAGTCATGATGATGACTACAATCTTAGTAACACTTGTGATGCTTCTTATATGGCAGATAAATATTTTTATAGTGCTGAGTTTTGCTATTATTTTCTTGGGTTTGGAGTTACTTTTCTTTTCTTCAGTTTTGTGGAGTGTGGGGGATGGAAGTTGGATCATACTGGTGTTTGCCATTGTCATATTTCTAATAATGTACATCTGGAACTATGGGAGCAAGTTGAAGTATGAAACAGAGGTGAGGCAAAAGATGTCAATGGATGTGTTGCGGGAACTAGGCCCTGACCTGGGAACTGTTAGGGCTCCTGGCATTGGCTTGGTTTATAATGAATTGGCAAAGGGGATACCAGCTATATTTGGGCATTTCCTGACCACTCTACCTGCTGTGCATTCGATGATCATATTTGTGTGTATAAAGTATGTTCCTGTGTCTGTTGTGCCTCAAAGTGAAAGGTTTCTGTTTAGGCGAGTTTGCCCCAAAAGCTACCACATATTTCGTTGTGTTGCCAGGTAACATCTTCTGCAATTTTATGGCTTAATATTAGGCTTCTTTTATTCTGTAACTTTCTCCTCAAACATGTTGTACCTCATCTTGGACAGGGATAATGACCATTGTTGCAAAACAGTACTCCCATCATAAATTACACTTCATTGATTTGAATTTGTGGTTCTATTCATATTTGGAAGTCCCTTTATTGTTGGAAGACGGGGAGTGACTGGATTTGTTGAGTTGGAATATCAGCATAATGTTTTTGGACTTATAATGGTTTTTCTCTTATCTTATGTGCAATGCAATAGGACAGATACCAATGTGCATGGAGACTGGTTTCTTGATGGTTTTTCTCGACTTATGTGCACTACAATAGGACTAATGCCAATGTGCAAGGAGACTGGTTTTTTGTTTATTTTGTAATGCATATAGGATGTAACCAGTTTGAAGTTTCACCATTTGGAACCTTGCTTTTTAGGACCTCCCGGATTTCATAAGAAGACAGTGTCTAAACATACAAATTTCTAATGTGATCTACTCTGTGACACCAGTACTGTAGAAAAATTCATTAGTTTGTGAGAATTGGAAGGCTTACTAGTTACAATGGGATTAATTATTTGGCCTAATGGGCTAGTGTTCAACTTTGTAAGTTACAATGGGATTAATTATTTGGCCTAATTGGGTTCCAATTGGTGGTATTGAGCCACCCCCCATGGTGTTAGCATTTGTTGAGGCTTCGACCTGTATAGTAGGTTATATTGATCATAGATCAAATGAAAAGATATAATCCTGAGTGAGTAGTATGATTTAGCAAGTCCAGTTACATATTAGTTCTGGGAAAATAGTTTCACTTGTTACTTTATTACTGTACTGACTCTGCCATTAACAGATATGGGTACAAGGATGTTCGCAAAGAAAACCACCAGACCTTTGAGCAGTTGCTGATTGAGAGTCTTGAGAAGTTCATTCGCCGGGAAGCTCAGGAAAGGTCCCTGGAGAGTGATGGTGACGATGACTCAGATTCTGAGGAAGAGCATTCTTTCTCAAGAATACTAATAGCTCCCAATGGAAGTGTATATTCTCTTGGTGTCCCTCTCCTGACGGAGTTTAAGGATGCAAGCAAGTTCATTGCAGAAGCGAGCACATTAGAAGAGGGAAGGCTAGAGCCTTCTAATGACCAAATTACTATTGATGCTGAACAGAGTCTTGAGAAGGAGCTGTCATTCTTGCGCAAGGCAAAGGAGTCCGGTGTTGTATACCTCCTTGGCCATGGTGATATTAGGGCAAGGAAGAATTCTTGGTTTATTAAGAAACTCGTCATAAATTATTTTTATGCTTTCTTAAGAAAGAATTGTAGGAGGGGGACGGCAAATTTGAGCGTTCCACACTCAAACCTAATACAGGTGGGCATGACTTACATGGTCTGAAGTTGTGAACATTATAATTGAACGACAGATTCCAGCTGACAGTATTATTGACCCTGAATTCGGCTGTCAATGGGTTGAGGGACCTTGTGTTCTTCTGCAATATATGGGGTAGTTTCGGGTGTGGCTCAAAATTGCAAAGCAATTGGTTTCTGTAATTCAGGTTTAACCTTAGCTGATTTTGAGCTGATTATGGTACACAGCTGTCATTGTTCACACACCACATATGAATTGGTGGATTTCTCATGGTGCTGCTCTTCAGTGGTATGCTTGGAAATTTTTGTAGCTTTTGTTGCTTGTGTTTTGATCATCACGATGGGTTGTTGGAGATATTGTAATTAACATGTCAATATGAATGTGATTTTAGACAGAGTAATGCCTTTCCAGTTGCTCACAATTAGAAGTGCAAATAAGTAGAGCTTGATAAAAATTGCAAGCTGGAGCTCAGGTGAACTTTGGCTCCAGCTAGAAACAGAGAGCTTCAGGTCCATCAATGATAACTTTTTACATCACCTTCTCTCACACGTAGTTTAATCCCAGAACTGGTTCAATTCGACTTCTGTTATACATCTCAACATGTCAGGGGTTTGGATTTTGAGGATGATTGAGTTAATTTGCTATCATGCATTGCAATCATTGCTTCCCGCATTGAGTCTCTTGCGTGAAATTTGTGGCGTACAAGATTGAAGTTTTCTCACTTATTGATAAGCAAAAAAACATGGGTACCACAAAGTGAAAAACTGCCCTTTTCTGACACGCTGAATCTCGGATGTTTTTCGATGCAGTAGATATTCATTTTGTATCAGTAAACTTAAATCTTGATACGCTGCAAAATACATATTTTCTTATCAATAGCATCCTGCAAAATGTCAAAACAATTTAAACCGGGATAGCTGTCATACTTGATATTGCACTCTTTACAGCCTAGCCAAAACTTAAATCATATGGCTCTGTTGCTTAATTTCTAAAGAGAATACCATTCATCCTTCAATTCTAAGTATCCATACAAAACAAGGGTAAAAAATCACTTTTACTTCTTTTTCTTCCAGGAGGGTCATCATATGACTAGAAACAATAAAAGTCATGGGGCCAAGTTGAATCTTGGTAGAACTTTTACAAGTACTGTTCTACTTCAGCAGGATTTTATATTTAGGCTGGAGAAAACTCAGATAAATCATATGATTTCTCTTCCCCACACTCTAAGAAAACCCAATTCTTCCAACTGCTTTCATCATATCGCAGTCTAAAGCTTTATTCTGAAGAGTTCATGTACAAATTACTTGGTGGTTCCATCACTTATCTAGCAGCTGTATATGGGTGTCGCAATCTCTCTTTTTCATTCCCACTATTGTCAGCGTCTGAAGGGCTTTTGATGTATAAAGATGTTCTAAAGATATCTTTCTGTACCGGCATAAACTTCAGTCTCAGAAGTAATGAGTTCATCATTACACCAATAGAACTCAAACCCATCAATGCACCGGCAATTGAAGGTGATAGCATAGTTCCAGTCACAGGCAACAACGTTCCAGCTGCTACCGGAATTCCGATCTGTAAAAACAAAGGACAGGAGATTAAACCAAGGCCTACAGTTTAATTTCATTTAGAAAGTGTTTGACTGAACTTATTTAAAAAGTTTTATAAGTTCCTATATCTTCTAAGATATTTTTAAAACTTATAAGATGTTAGATATTTTTTCAAAAATAAGTCCTTAAAGTTTTTGGATAAAATAAAATCTTAGAGCTTTAAGATATTAGTAATAATAATTTTGTATTTAAAACAGCTTGTTAAGATCTTAAAAATAAATTAGGAACCTTTTACTTTTTCAAAAAGAGCTTGAAAGCTCCTAACATCTTATTTTAGGAGCTTATAAACTCCTTTTTGAAAAAAATTATCAAATACTTTTTAACATTTTATAAGCTCTCAAACTAGAGTTGCAAACGAGCCGAGCCGAGCTTGGGAAAATTTTGCAAGCTTGAGCTCAATGAGCTTTATTTTATGAGTTCGAGCTCAACTCAAACAAATTCGAATTTGTAAATAAACTATGAAATATTGTAAGCTCAAGCTCGAAATTTTTTAATAAAATGGTAAACACTTAATGGTTAACATTTATAAATTAAAATATTTTAGTTTTATTTTTTTTTATTTTGAATTTAGTTTAGTAATATATTATTTTTCTTTTTGATATATATATATATATTATATTCATATATAAGATATATTATTAATAATATATTATATACTAATAATATTAAAAAAATATTAAACTTGTGAGCTTCGAGCTTCGTATAAAAATGGCTTGAGCTCAGCTCGCAAAGCTCGTGATCTTATAAGATGTTTCAAAGAGATTATAAGCTCAGTCAAACACCCACTTATCCCATGTTTTGTTGCACCAGTGCAGTTACTTTACCAGAGATTTGTATTTCTGCAAAAAATTAATAATATCAACCTTTTCTTTTGAAGATATTAAGAACGGTGAGAAGCTTACAATATTGTATGCAAAGGCCCACCAAAGGTTCTGCTTCACAGTCTTCATGGTAAGTTTACTCAGCTCCAGCGCGTCAAGTAACTGCATGGCACACATAAAACACAGTCTATCAGTCAAGGGAGAATCTATCCGACCTGGTGACCAATTTGACAAAACGATTTCTTAATATCCAGATTAGCGCAAATATTCTACTGCCAAAATGAAAGCATAAATATATATCCGACAGTGATAACAATTCATGCAAAGTAAATTGCTCTAGAAACATTTCCACCAACTTTATTTTCAAATTTTTTACAATTACATTTATCAATCTAAAATATCCTCCTCCTTTTCAATTTTCCAATTTGATTCTGAGGGTCTTTCTGTCCCCAATATTTTCATCTTGCTGACAACTTATTACAAAATGTTCATGAATTATAGTGACTGTAGCACAGAACCTAAAGAACTACAGATTTTTAAACACTGTTAAATATATCAAAGAAATGGAAAGAAAAAGACAATGAGAAGCTGAGATAGTAATCAAGCTTAGGCTTCATATTCCAATACAACCACATGCAAGTGAAAGATTTAGTAACGGGCTAGACAAAAGATAATTTGGTAACAGCTATATAGATAATCAGCTCCAGCAGTCTTTTCTTGACAAGGAGAAACTTGAAAGATGTGCTTGTAGAGAGCAACTGAAATTGAAACCTGATATGGAACTGAAGCTAATACGTTGAAATTAGGAGCAGCCAGAATGAACTTATCCTGCAACTAAATTTGAATCTAAAACGTCAAAAGATTTCATCTTTTGCTTGGTGACAACATGCAGTGCTATGAACTAGTTGCTCCATTTGCCACTCTAAGATAGTGTAGCTTCTTTCCTCGGATAGAAGGTAGAAGTCAGCCACTGCAAAGCCCAGATCATTGCAAGTCCAGCGCCCAAATCTCTGGTTCCCACGTGTCAAAGATGCCTTTGTGAAAGATAGAGAACAAAGAATCCTCGGCATTCACAGCTTATACATGCCCTTTGGGTCCATAACCAACAGCTAGGCAAGCAAACATTACTTTCCTTAAATGGGGCAACTAATTTGTGACCCTAAAATCAAACATTATACTACAACATAGATTTAAATCTGGAAATCTATATTATTAAAAAAACAAAAAAGAAAAAGAAAAATGACGACAGATTAACATATTCCGGGACGATGCTTCTGAGATCAAGCCAGGGTTAAGTGTGATACCTGGGACAACCTGTTCTGCATTAGCACAATAGAAGACACTTCGCTTGCAGCCCCAACACCTCCACCAATGGCAACTCCTACATGAGATGAAGCCAGGGCAGCTGCATCATTGATTCCATCACCAACCATAGCTACAATGTTCTGGCCGTCCTGTAGTTTGCTTATAAACTTCTTTTTTTCATCAGGTTTTACCCCACACAGAACCTGCAATCAACCATTCATTTAACTCATGCTAATTTAATTTGCCTAGTTGCTTATAATTGGAGAGGTTAAAAGAATTATTTGGAATGTAGAAACTTGAGTTCGCAGCAAATGTTGTCCATACAACTGATACATACATTTGGCAGAGGTATAATAATCTTTTTTTGGCAATCAGCTAATTATTCCTTCATTTTGTAGTCGTAAAAACTATTTTGGTCAAAGCATTACCCATTATTTTGAGGAGAAAAAACAGTGAGCAAAACGTAAATTAGGAGCAGAATGTTTTTCAATTCTTCAAGAAATAATTAACTCTCATTACATAGATCTTCAAGTTCATCCTATTCATTTGTGACAACTTATTCTTAAAAATGATGGGATTAAGAAGATGAGAAACAGAAGTAACCAACAAAGCCTAATGACATCCACTACAGAAGATTCTTGATTTGTAGCTTACAGGAAGCAAGTTCAACGTAGTAAGAAATGTTAATCCAATTCAGTTTTTCCAAACTAGAATTGGCTTTAGTAGAGGTGCTACAGAAAATCATCCCACAGAAGTAAATCTCAAGGGAGAAAAAAAAATCATTTTTTTATAAATAAAGACATAAAAATTAAACTTTTCCAGATGCTCAGAGGAAAACACATTCATATGGAAGCCACGTTAGAAACATATATGTCGACTTCAGATATTAGTATTTACTTACCTAAGGACTTACTTCAACTTGAATGCGAATTGAAGAAGAGGATTTTATAGTTCTTGTGCTTCCAGGTTTCTGCCTAATTCACTACTAGGTTTATACCAAATTTTCCATATCTCCAAGTATACAAGACACATATTACTGCAAAACCTATGTATTCAAATATTCTGAAAGTTCGGCAATTCTTAACAACCCAGCTCAGCAGAAACAATTAGTTTTTATCATGCAGTTTGTATCAAGATCTCTCATGCCGTTGGATAAACTATTATACTTCAACTCAGAGGACGTTAATTTAGCCAGAAATGCTAAGCCCTGAAGAAAGATATCAAAATGTTCAATAAAAGGTAGGGACTCCATGTGTGACTGATAAAGTGTGTTTCATGTAAATGGCCTCACCCTTTCCCTTGGGATACCAACGGCAGATGCAACATATTCAGCAGCACTCTTTTTGTCACCAGAAAGCAAATAAGTGCTAATTCCTTGACGAGTCAATGATTCAATGACATGCCTGGCATCTTCTCTGATCTGATCCTCAACATAAATGACTCCAGCAAGAACAGCATCAACTCCAACAAAAACAACTGATTGATTTTTAAACTCCTCAACTTCTCGGAATGGACTGTCGCCAACTACTCCATGCCTGCAAGGGTTTAAAGCCCTAATTTGAACTTCGAGAAAAAAGAATACTGGAGAAACAGAAACTCTCTTGAGAGAAGTTATCAGTTTCCTAAGATTCCAGGGAGCTTTTCATGCAACAATTCTCTGATTCAAATGGAAAGTTAGAAACAAATTTCCAAGAAGATGAGTACTTCTTTACAAAATTATAAGTATCTGCAGTCCAAGTCAAGCTGAAAAAAGTAGGAAAACAAAATGCATAATCCTCTCTAGCTAAACACCATGAAGATTTTTTTGAAAGGTCTTACTTTCAGTATTTTTTTCTGCACAGTCGATCTTTTGGACCTAAAAAAACACATTATCATCCACATGATCATGCATAACTACTATCATCACTCGGCACCGTGACGCACTTTTTGGCTTGCAGTTTGGGGTCTATCATAGACAGGCTGCCACAGTGGGCTGTTCCTCCCCAACTTCACTGATGGACCCTGGACTTTACAGAGAGCATATGCACACCATATAGAGTCTATTGGTGTGGGTCTTTTGCAATGTTTTATTGTAGATTGTTGTGGGGCACTAGTAGTGTACTTTAATTTTTCAATGGCTACTGTTGTCATGAGCTTCTAATTTTTCTTAAGCTATTATAGAAGGCAGTGAGCCTTGTTGGAGTTTCCACCCTCCCCCATACTCCCAACTTGTAATGCAGAAGCATTGTTGGTCTCATTTCAGTGACTTCCAGATTATGCCTCAATAGAATTTCATCAGTTCAGTGTGATTTTGTATTTTTTTTTCACCCCTGGACATGATTGTGATGCAGTGTTTTGCATTGAGCACTATGTGGTAATAGTTGTGAGTGGTAAGCTTCCAGCAGCACAACTGCACAGCTGTGGTCAGGATAACATACAGCCAGGAGCAGCTTAAATGACAGCTCCAAAGACCAATTGAAGATTGACTCAATCTGTATGCCAAAGAAGTAAACACTTGGTTGCCTGGTTGGTATTTCACAGGTTCCAAATAGTTGATGTAAGTTAAATTATCAAATTCAACTTATAAGCCAATAGTTCCAAGTCTCCATAAGCATAAAAGGTAAACAACATATGAAAAATAGATCATATGGGATTCTTCTATTGATCTCAGACTTAACAACCAATCATAACTTTCCTAGAAATAAGTGAAAAAGGTCAGACATAAGGTTGTCCAAAAAGTTTCCAAATATTTCTCCATTTCCACCCATTCTGCAGTCTTTCAACGCGATTAAACATGGAAAACCATATGAGAATTCAAGAATAGTAAAATTGTAACAAAAGCACACAAGAAATCAACTAAGATGATTACACATCCAACAAACAGGCAGGGGTCATTTTTTTGGTGAACAGCCTTTAGCTGTAAGCTATTCAAGGGGGGACATCTTCATTTACTATTTTAGAAATTCAAAACAATCAGAGGATTTGTGAATCACAAGAATAGTACCAAAATTTAAGTTACATATTGGAATTGCCAAGAAAACAAGAAAGATCTGTGCTAAATTCTAAAAGAGCAAAATGAACTAGCAAAGATTGGCTAGCAAGGCAGCTTTGATGATTAGGTGGTGCAAAGCATGGAATTATATCACTTGAGGTGGAGAAGTAATATTTAGGGACATAGGCATATTACTACTAGCTCATAACCCTAAAACATCTTAGAGTATGCTTTGTTATCATGTCAAGAGTACCATTTGCTGTTATTTAAGCATGGTTTGTGGAGCTCCATTCTAGTATCATTTGTCATATCTTTTACTTGGTTTTCTTTTGTATCCTGTGTGGTCCTTGGGCACAAAGTACGGTACAACACATGAAAAATTGTGTTTTTAAGACCAAACTAGAGGTGGTTTTGCAAGTTTGGTATTTATTTACATTCATATTTTAGTGTCGGACACAGACAAGGCACATACATGGTTCCAACACATATCGGACATGTCAAATGGGTGTCCTAAAATTGAATAAAAAAGAAAAAAATACCAACCCCCAGAAGATACAACTCCAATAAAGGGAGGACAAGACACTGACAGAAAGAGCAATGTTTATATATATATATATGTATGTATGGAAAGTTTGGGATTTATAAAATTTAAGAAACAAAAAATTTCTAAAATTAATTAAAAATATTACTATGTTATTTAAATTCACTTTGGCTATGTTTGGTTATATTCTCCCAAAACAAAATTGCTCTGGGAGAATGTAATCAAACATGTGCTTTCCTTTTTTTCCAAAATGGGTTCCTAAAATGGCCAAATTGTCCTTGCAATTTAACTAACAAATGACCAAAAATCCCATATTCTTTACACAACAATCATTATCAATCACATATACATACATTTACATATCACAATATTCGATTACTATATTATAATAAAAAATACTATCAAAATACATTTACACCCTCAAAATCCAACAAAAAAACATTAATTTGACTGCTACAATAGAGTTTGTCTCCTCCCAAAACATAGACAAACATACCAAATTTTCCCAAAATAATTTTCTTCTTGTTCTCAAATCATAAATAGACATACATCACATTTCCCAATACAAATTTCACATTCCCCAATCTCACTCCCAAAACTCATTCTCCCAAAACATATAATCCAAAATAAGTAATTTGTAAACAAACATTACCTTTATCTTTTTGAAATTTTCTTTTTTACATTATAAACTTTCAACTGTATAACTAATATAAATGCCTCTCTCTTTATACTCATGCTAATAGTTTATATTAGAAAGCCATGTTGTATCCTAAAATATTTGAGAACTATTTTATCTTGTGCACCCGTCTCCTATTGTTGTGCATGTATATGTGCATCACAGCTTATACGCATATAATTCCGTTACAAGGTGTGGTGATACATGGACTAATATTGGTTAGATTTTAAGTAGTATAGCACACTTGCAAAACCTCCTACGTACAAAACTAGAAGGGCAATTTTCTCATACAACTCTATAAAAACTTCAGTTTTGTTCCATGAAGCTCCAAATATAAAATGCACTAACAAGACTTCATATTCAATAAATGAAATATGTGCTATCAAGGAAAGCTTACTTTATAGTTTTTAACCATACATGCACCTACATTTCTTTAAATAATTTGCCAGTTACATATATATGTATATGTATATACTTGCATTCTCGTCTACAGAGTTTACATTGGATAGTCATGTTAGAGCTGTGTATTTTAAAGAATTCTTGTGTTCAGTGTTCATATCATGTCTCAGTACATCATAACTTGTAGACCAACAAATCCAAGGGGCCAGTGATATATAGAACTAAAATGGTTATCTATTAAAGCATAATACCAAACTCACACAGCTTCCTATTATGGGAATACAAGTGCAAGTTCCTATACAACTCAGCAGCAGAAATTTTAGTTTTCCCTATGAACCTCAAATACAAAATTGACTAATAAGATTTCACATTCGAAGATTGAAATATGTGATGACAAGGAAAACTTATGTAGCCTTAATAGCCATATCAGAAATAGAGTAAATAGATGACAGAGAGTTCAGTAGCATTTAGGTATGCAGTGACAAACCCTAAGATGCTGCTAGTAGCAGAAAGTTTTGACGGAAACACCTTTCGAACAAATAAAATAGGGTTTCACATCATAATATATAATGGGTCAGAAAATTTCAGAAATTATGCAACGATGCCATGAAGAATCAAAGTAAAGTGCTTGTAGTTCTTTGATAATTAAACAAGTGATGACAACTTCAAAGTAAAGCTTAGTTGCTGCCAGAAATAAGAAGATTATCAACACCAATTACCTTTGAACCCACTCCAGTGTACCAACAGCTACTTTTGTCTCGTCAATAGTTGCCACTGCACCAGATCCTGGTTCCTCAGTAAATGTTCCTTCCACTACCTACAAGCACAATCCTTAAGAAATCTATAAGTCTTCTTTAACAAATTGACGAGCTTAACTTAGAAAATTATGAGGCCAATATCGTACACAAAAGTGATGAAAAGTTTCAATTAATCACGTGATAGATTGATAAAAAAATGAATCTGTAGAAGCATCAGAAATAGTTACCCTTACGGACATTAATCATCTTTTGCTGCTTAGTTGTAACCAGCAGGAATCTAAAACCTAAAAGAGAGATAAATCTGGATTGATGAGAATCTAGTTCCTTTATTTTCTACTTTCAGTTTCTGTTTTCTGCTCCTTGTTTTCTCTACTTTCCAGAAGTTTGTTAATTTTTCGTAGTCTTTAGGATTTTTGTTTAATTTGGTTTTTTTTCTGTTCCTAAGTATCTAATAGAAAATGGATTATAGTTGGTATTCTTCCTTTATATACCCACATAAATGCATTTTACCATTCTCACTTTACTTTTATGGTATTAGAGCTCTATAACAATCTCACGAGTCTCATCCATTTTTTTGTTTTCTGCCTCATGCACAAAAATGGCCCCCAACACCCCAGTTGTCAATGCAGACAATACATCCACCAATTCCTCCATCATCCAATTTAACCCAGCCTCACAACTGCCTATCAAACTTGTGGGCAATCACAACTTTACTGCCTGGAAAGCTCAAGTCTCCATGCTCATGCGTGGCCACAACCTTTTTGGTCACCTCAATGGCTCTACAGCAGCACCTTCTAGTACTACCACACAAGGCAACCAAGCCATTTCAAATCCGGATTATCTTGATTGGTATAGTCAAGATCAACTTATTCAAAATGCCATTTTGGCATCCGTAGATCTGACACTTGTATCTGCTGTTGCATCTGCGGCTTCAGCTAACCAAGCCTAGACATCAATTCATACCTCTGACAACAAATCACAAACCAGAATTTACAGTCTTCAAGACCAATTGTTTCACATTACCAAAGATGCTCGCCCAGTCAGCAACTACCTTTGTGATGTCCGCTCAATGGCAAATGAACTTGCCACTGCTAGAGACCCCATCAACAACGCCCAATTCATAGTCAAGATTCTAAATGGTCTTGGCCCTCAATATCAGACTATAACTACAGCTATTAGATCTCGTGACACACCTGTCACCTTGAGGAACTTTATGAAAAGTTGCTTGATCATGAGCTATTCCTCCAACATCAAGAAGCCAAACAACGACCACACACCATTGCTGCCACTGCCCAACGAACAAATCAAGGGCCTCTCTGATTCAACAACAATCATCGACCAGAATAAAACTTCAAAATACTTCACAGAGTCATTCCCAACGGCGCAGCCCATCCCCCGGTGACAATCGGACCAACACTACTTCACCAACCCATTCACAATGGCGTGGCCCATTCCCCTGGGACAATCAAATTAGAACACCATGGCATCCTCGAAGATCTCAACAACAGCAGTTTTTAGACAACTCCATTAGATGCCAACTCTGTGACCGACCCGGTCATTCTACAAAAGTTTGCCGCTCACAGTTACATAACCATCTTCAAGCTCGGTCACATTTTGTTGGCCACATTTATCAACAACAGGAACCATGGGATATAGACTCTGGAGCCAACCATCAAATCACAGCTGATGCTCAAAGTTTGACTACTCTGCAGGACTACTACAGTCCCGAAACGGTCTCCATGGGTAATGGTAATACATTCCAATTTCCTATAATGGAAAAACTAATTTATGTGCATCACATCATCAGTTTCAATTACTTAATACCTTGTATGTGCTTGATATCAAAAGAAATCTAATTTCTATATCCAAATTTTGTTGTGACAACCGAACATCTATTGAATTTTTCCCTTTTTCTTATATTGTGAAGGATTTGAGTACAGGGGCGCCTCTTGTACGCAGGCAAAGTAGAGGACTTATGATTGGAAGCTAGGCAAAACAAGCAATAAACCCCAATGCAACATGACCGTTTCTTTGCACCTATGGCATAGGTGATTGGCACATCCCAATCAACGCATTCTAAATAAGTTTTTACATAGGTTTTCCCTTCCATTTTCTTATTCAAAGAATATTTCAGTTTGCAACTCTTGTTGTTCCAATAAAATGCATAGGTTGACCTTTTCTAACAATTCTTTACAAAGCTAATGACTTTTGCAAATAATCTACAGTGATTTGTCCCAGTACTATCTATTGATAAAAAGTGTTATTATATTTTATTTGTTGATCATTTCTCAAAATATATATTGTTATATACATTAAAATCCAAAAAGGAAGTTGCAGAGGTTTTCAAAGTTCTGCATCCCTTGCTTGAACACACTTTCAGACTAAAATTCTTTCATTATATACAGATGGTGGTGGTGAGTTTTGAAAGCTTATCTTCCTGTCTAAAAACACAAGGAAAAGAGCATTTCGTTTCTCCTCCTTATACACCACAAAGAGTTGCATTAGTTGAATGGAAACACCGGCATGTTATTGAGACTGCCAAAACATTACTTCACCAAGCATTGTTACCCTCAAAATTTTGGAGTTTTGCAATTCACCAAGTAATTTATCTTATAAATAGGTTAACCACACCAAATTTACAAGATAAGTGTCCATATGAAATTTTATTCAAACAAGCTCCAAATTTAGATTCCATAAAAATATTTGGCTGTCTATGTTATCCTAGGCTCAAACCATATGCCAGAAATAAACTTGAACCCTGTTCAACACCTTGTGTTTATTTGGGATTTTCTAACAAATTTTACTGCCACCAATGTTTTGATCCGGTCACTTCAAAAGTTTATTTATCAAGGGATGTAATATTTTTTGAAGAAAATTACCCTTTTCAAACTTCTTTGCTAATTTTACAAATAATTTAAATTCTAATATATCTTGGGAAATCTTATCAGTTGACATAAATCAACAAGATAGCACTTTGAATTCAAATACTTGTTATGATCTTCCACCTCCAGCTGTGCCGTTGACCTAAAAGTCTCTTGCGCCTATTTCTAGCGCAAACCAAGGAGCTTCCAATGAATCAAGTAATTTTCAAACTCCAACTTAGAGTCTTCCCTTTCCAAATATCTCCCAACCCGCTTCAACGACTCATTCTATCCAAGAAAAATCAGCATACAACGTTGCTCAACCAAAAAATACTCAGCCTTTACTCACTTATCACCGCCGCCCCACTACTCACAAACCGCCCCTTCCATCTCGCTCAAACCCGTCCACCATACCTCCCTTGGTTTCTAGTTCCAAGACCTCCAGTTCGAAGTCCTTAGATTTACCACCCAAACCTTCCATTCATCATATGATTACTTGTTCCAAGAGTAAAAACTCCTCTCCACAATCCCATCTAACTGTTGCATTCCTGACAATCCCAAGAACTGCTAACAAGCCCAGGCTCAACCCACATGGAGTGCTGCCATGCAAACTGAATTTGATGTGCTCGTGCAAAATTAGACCTAGGAATTTGTGCCCTATGACCCATAGAAGAATGTGGTGGACTATAAGTGGTTGTTTCGCATAAAGCATCATGCTGATGGTTCCATGGACAGGTACAAAGTTTGTTCGGTTGCTTGTGGATTTACTTGCCTTGATTTTCATTCTACCTTCAGTCCAGTGATTAAACCTACAACAGTGTGGTTCTCTCAATTGCAACTCAAAGCAACTGGACCCTACATCAATTAGATGTAAATAATGCATTTCTACAAGGACATCTTCAAGAAGAGGTCTATATGCGCCAACCACCTGGATTTGTAGATTCCTCACTTCCTCATCATGTTTGTAAGTTAAGAAATGCAATTTATGGTCTCAAACAGGCACCCCAGGCATGGTACACAAAGCTTAAAAACTATTTGATACGAGTAGGTTTTATCAAATCCAAATCTGACTCCTTGCTGTTCATTGGTTAAAACTTGGGCTTCACTATATATGTGCTCATTTATGTCGATGATATTATCATAACTAGCAATCATATTGATGGTGTTCGGCATATAATTGATGGTCTGTGCAATCGGTTTTCTATTAAAGATCTTGGTGAACTACATTACTTTTTGGAGTTGAGGTCACTCACACTGACACTGGGCTTGTGTTATCTCAGCATAAGTATATAATGGATCTATTGCAAGATGCCAACATGCAAGAAAGCAAAGGAGTGCCTACTCCGATGAGTTTTTCCACTATGTTAAGTCCTTCCACCACTTAAGTCCATTGTCAATGCTTCTAAATACCGTCATCTTATTGGCAAACTTCAATATCTATCCTTCACAAGGCCAAATATTGCTTTTACTGTCAACAAGCTTGCCTAATTTAAACATTATCCTCAGCAAGATCATTGGAAGGTAGTAAAAAGATTGCTCAAGTATCTAATCGCACTTCTTCCTATGGTATTAAAATTGCTAAGGAAACAGACTCCCGGCTAGTTGCTTATTCTGATTCTGATTGCGCTGGAGATCCCATTGATTACACTTCTACTACTGGTTATCCCATCTATCTAGGAAGTACTCCTATTTCATGGTCCCCAAAGAAACAACGGTTAGTATCCCATTCTTCAACTGAGGCTGAATATTGAGTTGTTGCAGCCGCTGTTGCACAAACAAATCGGCTAATCAATTTGTGTCGTGAACTTCATTTTTCCCTTACTCGCATTCCAAAGATCAGGCGAGACAATGTCAGTACAACATATATATGTGAAAACTTGGTCTTTCACAGCAAAATGGAGCATGTGGCAATTGTCTTTCACTTTGTTCGTGAACTAGTACAAAACAAAGAGATTGAAGTTAAGCATTTACATGCTGATGATCAGGTTGCAGACATACTCACGAAACCACTTCCGCGGGATGCATTCAATCGAGTTTTCAACAAGTTGGGAGTTGTTGACACCACCCCCAACTTGCAGGGGCGTAAAAGAGAGATAAATCTGAATTGGCATGAATCTAGTTCCTTTATTTTTACTTTCAGTTTCTGTTTTCTGCTCCTTGTTTTCTCTACTTTTCAGAAGTTTGTTAATTGTTTCCTAGTCTTCAGGATTTTTGTTTAGTTTGATTTTTTTTTTTCCGTTCCTAAATATCTGATAGAATATAGACTTTAGTTGGGTATTCTTCCTTTATATACCCATTCTATCGATGAATAAAACACCAATGCATTTTACCATTCTCACTTTACTTTTAAAACCAATCTCAAAAACAAGTCACCAGGACCCGAAAAATACAATCAACAGATAGGTTTCTTGCATGACAAAGAATTCTATTGTGCACCTCTATATTGATGAACCCAATTCTTTAGCTTGTTCATGCCAGAAAATAGTAACAAAAACTAATATAACATCCATTATTTGAGAACAAGAAACAAAAATATGTATTACCTCAACATGTAAATAAGAAATGGACAGACAAAAGAAAACAAAAGAAAGGAAAATATAAATAAATAAGCTCTTTAAACACTCCATTAAATGCAACTCTAAAGCAACCGAAGCATGAGGCTGTCCCATCATATCACTATGATTATTAGAAGTAAATTCAACAAAAAAATGGGGCTACAATTCGTCGTAGAAATAAGCAATGAAAAAAGACTAAGTAAAAGTAGAAACTACAAAAACTCAAAGCAAACCATTATAACTAGGGGTGAGCATCAGGTCGGGTATCGCAGGTTTGGGAATTTCGGGTCGAGTACCTGTTACTGACCCAAAAAATTGGGTACCCAGTATGTTCGGATGTGGGTACCTCGCTTCCATTTTTCTTTTTCTCTCAGAAAATTGCTAATTTTTTCATGTTTTTAGTTCTATGCATTTGAACCTGTTTTACAGAAGCATCTTTTGCCTATTATGTTCCCTTGAAACTTATACAAAACTTATACAAAACCAAAAAATGGTGGTTGGGTACCCAATCTATCCCATACCTGACCTAAAATTTCGGCTAGCGGGTACCCAATCCAATTATTTTTCAAAATTTTATCCGACCAAATCAGGTAGCGTGCCAATTTATCCAACCCAAATGCGCACCCCAACTTGCAAGCATTCATGTATTTAAAAGCATATGCACCCTAACTGGAGAACTCAGCAAGCAAAGCAATCTGAATATGAGTAACACCAATCGACAAATAACATACCTTCACAGTTGGACAGTTCCAATTCCTTGCAGCCTCCACAATCGCTTTTCCAATTGGATGAATTGTACTAGACTCTACGCCAGCTGCTAACTTCAGAACTTCAACTTCAGACCAGTTATGACTTGAAGTTGAATGTAGCCTGCATTGAACAGGACTCACTATCATCTTGAGGGCAAAAAAATTTTGTAGTAACTAAAACAGATATATTGGAGTGGAGAATAATGCTAAGTCGCAAAAATACACTTCAAGCTATCAAAGCTAATGCTCCACAGCATAATTAGAATAACATGCACATGGAATGACAATATAAAACCAAAAAAGTGAAAAATACAGACACTGCCAGTGTTCATGCAACTTCCAACCTGAACAGTAGGAATTAGGATCTTCACGGAAAATGATAAGGTGAGGATGATCCACCTGTATCCACCCTCTACTTCTTTTGGAGATATAGCATTTAACAGGCATCCAATGGGGGTTCTTCCCACATATATTTCAACATTTTATCCATCAATATGTGAATGTACATCATTTAAGAAGTGGACAAAGAAGCAATTATCAAGAAACTAGTCCTTAGCAATGCAAAGAGTCTTTCTTCGACACAATTTCTGTCTTATCCTTTCTGTCAAAACACCCAAGCTTCCCATCTTTTCCATAAAGCCAAAAATAGACTCGACAGCACCAAGATCAGGATCCCATACTCTTTATGGCTTTACCCATTTAAGCTTCAAATATGCAAGAAACCCTTCATAGTACTTCTCAGTCCTAATGCAGATTACACAAACTAAACCAAAGAAACCTCAAAGCACCTGCCATTTCACAATGCAACAGCAATTGATATTTTTGTTCCATGCCTCTTCCGCACAACAGCAAGCACTAAAGTAAGTCATTTCCTTAGGTTATCTCCTTTAAGATCTTCATGTTTGCAGCCTCTCTCCTGAGGCCATAAGAAAAGAGCTACTTGTCTTGGTTTATAAGCCTGTCAGATCTGCTCCCATATAATCAGATCATTGGCACTGGTAGCTTGATAACAGAGATTAAAACAAAGACACCTTTACTGGAGTGTGTCCGCCTCATGACCATCATGCTCATGTATCAATCAATCTAATTAATCGTTCATAACCATCACGGATAATGCCAGACTCAAAAACATTCTTTCTAGATATAGGATTCCACATAGTTTCTGAAGTTTCCTATTCCTTCAACTTTTCGCAACTCTATCTCTAAACAAAATAGGGTACTCTTCTTTGATTGTTCATTTAAGGCACCAATGTCATCCCAAAAGGTCCCCATAATCCATCACTATTTACAAAGTAGATTTATTGAGCAAATAATTCCCAACTCTTACATAATTTTAAATTGGAACAATCTACAAGGTGACTAGGATCCACTATCCTCCCTATACATCACTTTTGGATCAATGAACTCCTCCAAAGTCTACTTTCTTGCTCACAAAATCGCATAGCAATTTAAAAAGAAAGATATGACATAATTTCATCAGCCACCTAAGCCCTGCTCACTCATAAGTAGTAGAGCTTATAAAATCCTAAACTCACAAAGGTGATATTGAGATCCACTCCACTTCCTTTCCATTGACAAGAAAAAGAAGATTAGGATAAACAAAACAAGCATAACTTAGAATTTCATGGTTACTCTTCAGCACAACTGTACATACCATCTTGATAGATTTGCATGCAGAAGATATCATATGGAAGAGCTCGACTTGAGACTATACTTTTTGCCATCACTTGACAAATCTCTAGTATTGAGCATCTATATGAATTATTACATACTACATGAGATTGACTCTCTAATAATTAAGAAATTGAGGTCGGAGCTTAAATAACCTACAGCATATCCCAAACACTACTTGACCAAAATAACAGAATGAAATTGCAAAATTCTGTACTCAACTCAGGATTTCTATCTGCTTGGTGGTCCTGTGTAACTACTTTTGTCACAGTAGGTTTTCCGATTGTCAATGTCCCTGTTTTATCAAATACAATGGTGTTGACTGTTGAAAATCTTTCCAAGATACTTCCACCACGCAAAAGAAGTCCCCTTGTAGCACCAAGTGAAGTTCCTACCTGAATTTGATAACTAATAGTTAACTAGTGATACAAAAATTTAGGGTTCTAAATGAACCATGTAAGCATTCACAGGAATCATATCTCATATACAAAATATTACCAGCACAGCAGTAGGTGTTGCTAAACCAAGTGCACAAGGACATGCAACAACCTGCACTCAACAAAGAGAGATAGATTACATCAGTACATTTAGTAATGGAGTTGAGTGAACATTACACTACACGATCCAAGAAAAGCTGATAAATAAAATAGTTGGAGATTACAGCCCCCACACATGGAAACAAGCTAGGGCTTTCCAGTCAATGCAAAGTGTAACATGAGGACAAGTTTTAGGAGTTGGTTTAATCTATTAAAGTCTTGTTGTTTGCAGGAGATTCACAGGAAAAAGCGCAAAGTCTGATATTTTTTTTTTTGAAAGTTGTTGCCAAGGTCTAAGAGCAATCAATGAGTAGCATATAGTACCAGAACACTACAGGAAAGCTGCAGTGCCAATGACATTGCACTTCCTTGGTGAAGAGCAGCTGGAAGAATTCGTGAACCCAAAAGATTCCAGAACATAAATGTTGCAGCAGAAAGTGCCATTACTCCATAAGTAAAGTGTCCAGCAACCTAGATGAAAAATAGCAGTGTTAATGGACAGCAACAGGACTTCCTTCCCTGCAAAAGAGCATATTCTACTTCGTGCACAATGATGAGCATATAGGAGAAAAAGTAAGTAGCTAAAGTAAAATCAGAAATAAAACAACTCAGATGGTAGAGATAATTGAAGGTGGTAAATCCAATACTAAATCAGTGTCTTGGTAAATCTGTTGGTAACAAACATAAAAATTGGAGCACAGATATAATGGATGATAGGCATCTCTCTTATTACCAAGTTGCAGCGTTTTGGTTTCCTCTCAAGTAATTTAAGTGGCAAAAACAAGTTTGTAATTAGTAGAAGAAAGTGGGTGCATATTGTTATATGTGGTTTGCTAACGAGTGCAATCTGACACAACACAAATGTTACATAAAATTTAATGATTTAGGATTGAGATTTTAGTCCTATGTCAAACTGGGTCCACCTAGTTTAAGTGTTTTATCAATTTATAAACAGGTGGTCAGGAACAACCCAAAAAATAAAACCACCTGACAGACCCTCATAATGCACCAATTAAACCTTTGATAGAATCATAACATAATTATGTAGTTTTGCTCTCAACAGCACAAAGGAGGTTAACTTTGTAAAATGACATCTTCAGAAAAAGCAAAGCTGTGAAATCCAAACCATTTCGTTTTGTCAGTATTCTTTTCTTCTCCTCTTTCTGCCAGAAAAACCAAAAGAACGGGATAGATATTTGATAACCACATACTATGATGGTAAATCTAATCAAATGACTAGCTCTCTTAGCTCTGATTACTACCATTTAAGAATTACATGTATAGCAGTACAAATTTTGGACTAAAGCTTTTTGGTGATTAAATGTTGTAACTTCAATATATCTGCGCATGGCACGCACTCACCAGGATAATGCACAAATATTTTCAAATGAAAGATCCAACTCTTTTCCTTTTTTCTTTTCTTTTCTTCTCTTCTTTTTTTGGTTAAAGGAAGAACACTAAAGTTGGGAGCTTGGGCTGTTGGTGAGGATCCTTGACATCCATTGGTTGAACGGTACTCATTAAAATCTAGATTGTAAAGTAAGTAATTGGTAAGTTGATGCATTACTTCAAAAATTTTGTATACCCAATCATTGATATAGTAATATATGTTTCAATAAAATAAGCCATTGAAAAACTATGCATCTTGAAAATGGGACTTTTCCTCGTAAACAGATAAGATAAAGAGTACAAGTTACAATATTCTTGAATGCAATGAGGCAATTATGGTGAATAAATTAAAAATAAATAAAATGCAAATTCAACCACAAGAGTTTCCTTTACATAGCATGGTTATTTTATGAATTTATCGAATTTTCTTTTATTGCTGGGTGTTGAAAAAGGCATCTTCAGGATAATATGATTTCCTTCAGAAGTTTTGGCAATTCCCATCTGAAAAATTGTAACTTTGATGCAAAAAATGCAATGATTAGTGATACAGTTCAACTTTATAAGAATATACAGACAAATATGGTACTAAGAGGAGAGAATGGTCCACAGTTATGGATCAGCTTCTAATCCTTTAATACTTTTCAGAAGTTATTGGTGAACTCTTGTTTTCTTTTATTGTTATTATGATCTAAAAGGATCATGTATGACATTTATACAAAACCAGACCTAATCAAGTTGATCAGGTCAGGTTATTGTATCAATGGATTCTGGATCAGCCAAGTTCCCCTGAACTGTGGTCACATTGGGTTAGTTCTGGGGAACCAGGTTATTAAAATTTTGACTTCAAGTTGGACAACATCATATAAATCTTAGCATAACACAACTGGAAAACATCTCTAATTTGACAAGGTAGCCACCAATACTCAAGGGCTTGGATATGATCTCTGCTAACTCAAAGTTCAGTCCGATGGTTGTAATTTTGTTTTCTAACTTATTTAACCATGCTTAACATCTTAGTAAATCAGTAATTTATCAAGCCTCATTGAGCTGGCTTCTGTAAACTACTCCCTCTGCCCCCAATTTGTTGCTCCCATTTCCTTTTGAGGTACGTCCCAAAATAGACTCCATTTCCTAAAACTCAAATTATTTTTCAAAACTATTCTCTCAACTCAAGTAATATATACTACCACTAATTCTCAATCACTACTTCTATTGCCCTACTTTTTAAGGACGATAGTGCAAAAGTTGACATCCACGCGCACACATTACTTTTCAACACTTATCAAAAGCTCCGTGGGGATCAAATAATTCCCATGAGGAAGCATAAAGTATGATATTCATGTTTAACTTGATTCAAGATTGGCTCTTCACAAATCAAACTAACTCAAAAACAATTTCAAACTCATTAAGAAATTCAAGAGTAATCTTGAAACAGTGTTGCTTGCCCGGATTTGATTCTGTCGCACTTCTGATTGGGTCATCATCGATTTAGGCAACAAAATTTGTACCACTGTACTTATATAAATATATATATTATACAAGTAGTGTCAAAGACTTGTTAAACCTCAACTCTTTAGCTTTTCCCTTTGCATCTACATTCAGTAATTGGTGCAACTACAATCCTGAGGAGGCTGATAAAGGAGAAGAGGAACAAGGGACAAACAACAAAAATGAAAGGATTATCCAATGAGAGAATGAGAAAAGGATAGTGCAAGAATAGGAGAGAAAATGCAAGTTCACTTGCAGCAGCTGGAATTGTTTGATGCATTAAAGAGCTATGTACTGATACTGTTGAGCGAACAAGATCATGATATTGGAAAGATAAATTAAGCAATATAACTAATCCTTCGATCTTATCTTATTCGAATCTCAATCTTTCCCCATCAATTCTCGTTAACATTTTTCTCTTGCGTTTGTTGATGGGAACATAAGTTTATATACACAGTTTCTGTAGCTCGGGTTACCATGGTGCATAAGTGCAATTAAAGTTAACTTTGTGATTTTACAGAACACCTTTACATGGTCATCACTCATATAATGATCGTAGAGAAAATGACTCCACATATATTTGTAAGACTACTGCCTCTTCTGCCCCATCCTATTATAGGTTATCTCTATAGTCAAACCATGTAGACCAGATCCTTTCTGATTACTGCTTGGCATGTGCTCCTAGGATGACCTTATCATCCAGGTTTTACAGGAAAGAAGATACATCATTTTTACTGAGGGATGCAAATGTGTAAACATTGACAATAATGCCAACTTTCTTTTTAATTTTAGAACCACAAAGAAAGAGGATAAATTTCCCGGATGAAGACCCACCATAAATGTAGTAAATTGCTTAACAGCCTTTTTACATAATAGAGATCATATAATTATGTAAGACGCAGATATCACAATCAAGGGGAGAAAGGGAATGTTACAGGTGATGGACCTTGTCAGCCAACCGCTGTACAGGAGCTTCTCTGGCCTGTGCTTCTTCAACCAACCTAACAATATCTCCGATTGCAGTCTCACCACCTGGTCTCCGCACCTCAATGGTAATTTTGCCATTCAGGTTTATGCTTCCAGCTGCCACGTCAGCCTGGTAACAAAAATAAAACTCATACCAAATTGGAATACAATTCTATAATAATATTACCTCCAACAAATTCAAAGATAACAACAATGAGACAGCCCCCTTCCATTCCCAAGCTCCCAACCGTGGGACTGAGAAGAAGAAAGTAATGGACGGAAATTTATACAAGGAAAGGACACATAAAACATCCATGATACTTTCAATGAGTTTAAACTTTTGAACTGGTTTCAGCATCTGTGGAAGTTCATTCTAAGAGAGATGAGTGAGGAAAGTACACATGATAAAACTTCCCATTACCTGTGGATAGAAATTGTTGCCTTGACTTCAAGGAATGAAGGATCAAAAACATATATCTAGATTATTTGTATACAAAACGCATTTTATGGGAAATTTATTATATTTTGTCTGAACTCAGATAAACATTCTCTTGCACCCACTTCTATAACTCCTAATTTTCTTTGACCACTCAAAGAAAAATGAATTTGCTTTCTGTTTCCACTCTGCCTTTTCCTTCCGTTCGGCAATCCTACATCCCAAGCATAGCCAATTTTCTGCATTACAGTACTATAAACAGAAAATACAACGAAAAAATATGGCAGTATCATTACCCCAGGTAATTTAGTGACAGGTAGAGGCTCCCCCGTAAAACTTGACTCATCAACACTGCTTCTGCCTGCTCTAACAACTCCATCAGCTGGAATACGATCCTACAACCGTGATAACAATGTGAGAAAAAATCGATGTGGGGAAGTATGGAAATGAGCATGCTCTTGTATTCTTAATTAGGCTAGGGCTGCTATGGGTAGCATGGGCCTGTATGGTAATGATCATTTCAGTAGAAGTGTGACTACCTACAAAACAAGCTTCTCACAATACAAATTTAGAATTTCATGAGCTCCAGAAATTAGGGATAAGATACAAGGTTGTTACAAAGACAATAGGCAATGCTTACACCAGGGAGGACAATGATTTGATCTCCCACAGAAAGACTATTAGAAGGTACTTCAACAGTTGAGCTCAATTCTTCATCATTGCCATTAATCAGAAGACGAGCTTTAGATGGCAAATTACTGAGAAGGCCAGTCATATCACTGGTTGCTCTTATTTTAGCTCTCTGTTCAAGATTTCTCCCAAGTAAGACGAAGGCTATCAACATAACTGGTTCTTCAAAGAACGTTTTCCATCCCTATGCAAACAGAAGTACATTTAATCGAATGCAGCTTTGAAAAGCTCAGCCACACAAATATTTGCTCCAGATGCCAGGGAGGAAACATTAAAATTGAGTAATACTTCAGCAAATTATCACTGAAGACTAGGTATCAACAGCAAATATCTTCAGAAATATTCAGATTTACCAACAAAAGTAAAGGCATTAACTTGCATTAACAGCACAATACATGAGATGAGATGGAAAAAGGATTATGATAAGAAGAGTTTACATGATTGAGAAAAATGACAATCACCAAAAATAAAATCTGTTTAGGTTGTGAATGCTAAGAGATAGCTTTGGAGAAGTATCAAATGGCCACACAGGCCTATCCACTAACTTTCACAATGATAGGAGCCCGCTTACCCATTGCCCTTTTCTCCATTGCTATAAACCTTGCCCTTTTGACTTGATAGATCAAGAATATAACTGAAAGTGAATCACTTGAAAATCTTGACCTTATACTAATTTTATCTTCAACACTTCTATTTCTAAATTTGTTAAATCTAAGTGTGGATAGACAGGGTGTTGTTCGTCGTCCTAATGCAGCTATAGTATATTGGCCTAAATGAAAAATAAGCATGAGGCCTCAGATTCTGCATGAAAGCCTTGTTTCTTTTGAAATGTGCCTTACCGAACAAAATTGATTCAGTTTCCGCATTTATTACTAAGCCCTACATAAAATTTACCACTTCTTGAAAGTAAGCATTCAAAAATATTGAAGACTTCAAGTATTCAATAAAGAATGTGAATCATATAATTTGACATTTTCCAAAACAATGCACCAAGATTTTTCAACAGCACTGAAGACCATATATTTAAAAGAGCTCCACAAGATTGAACTCATTTTTATCAATTTGATCTATTACTATGTTCACAATATGTTGGTTCTGGGAGCTCTTTCCTTTATTTATGAGAATAATACAAATAAAATGAATCATCAAAATTACTTTACAGAGTGCAATAGTATTTTAACAGATATATATAACCATCCCCAGTTATCATAAATAAGCTGTATGTTTCCAGATAAAATTGCACATTAAAATTTATCTGTTCCTAACCAAAAAACCATGTAGGACGTTTTTAACAGTTTACCAGCTTCGGCATGAAGGCTGCCAAGGAACTGACAGCAAATGATGATAAAGCCCCAAGACCAACTAGTGTGTTCATATTCGGTGCCCCTCTACAAAGACTTTTCAGACCATCCAGAATAAGTTGGCAGCCAGGGCCAAGCAATGTAAAGAGACACATGGACATATGGAATCCAGTGGAATGCAATGCATGGATCCATGCAGCCTTGGCTCCAAAGAAATGAGAGAGATGGCCAAAGATGCACACAGCGCAGAGAGCCCAAGAAACCACAAGTCCACGACCTGTTAATGAGCAGATATTCATCTAGTTGTGTGCCAAATAATGGCCTTAAATGCCAGAGCAACATATAATTTAAAGCACATGTAATCAAACTCCAAATATCTTAACTTGCCAGAAATAGTGAGTTTAAATGCTGCTAAAATTTAGGGATATAGTTAACTGGAAGAGCTAATATGCTGTTGATGTTAAACACACACAACAGCATCGACTTCAAAACATTCATATGGGTGTCGGTTATTCTCTTTTTCATCTAAATTCCCAAGAAAAGAGATTACATTTTGAGCATGGACACTGTTGGATTTTTTATTAACTAGGTTCATATCTGTAATTTACATTATACAAAAGCATAAAGACTTCTTGGGAAATGTAGGGCTTCAGCACGCTACACCTTGCAACATTTCCATGTTGAGCTCCATCACAGCTCTTTATTTCTCTTTCCAACTTTATACTAGCAATTCCATTTTCCTAATGGCATATAATAGTAAATAATGGAGGGGAAGAAAAGCTTACCACTTTCTTTTAACAGCGCTCGCTTCTCAGTTATTTTCTTCTCAAATGTTTCGTAGAAGTTCACTCTTCTTAAATCTGCAAACAAAGAGGACACTGGGTAGTAATATTACACACTATCCAAAAGAATGAATCTGCCCAAAATCTTTAGGACAAAGCTCATGTAATTGTGTTTCACAGTGAAATTTAATCATGAACTCTGTCAAATGATTCACAGGCTTCAATCTGTTAGTCAGATGAAAGCATTGACATCTATAAGATAGTGGCATATACATTTCTGCCCTGAAGGAGATATTCAAATTGATAAGTTTCATTTTCTTAAATTTTGGCCGTTGGAAAGCATATGTCAGTTCCATTCCTTCCTCCAACATAGAAATGTCCAAGTGAAAAATAAGTCAGAAATCCAAAAATTCACACTAGCATTTTAATGTGCAGCCAACACGATATTACACCCATCAGTTATGGAGGTCCAGCAATGCAAATTTCAAGTGGGTAAAACCAAGAGTTTTACAATTGAAAAATGAGGTTATCCTGGGAAACAACTTTCCTAAATGTTGGGGTGACACAATCTATTGCAGCAAGCAGTGGAGATGGCAGAATCAAAAGCAGCTGGTCATTTTTTTTATTGAACAACAAACTAATGTCGATGCCAATGCTCATGATCAAAATAGTCACTGCATTTCCATAGGACTGACAGAACAGCCTGACATCTCACGGTGCATATGAAAATCAAAGCACTCAATAAAACTTATAATACCAGATTGCATAGCAAATTAAAGTATCAAATTCTCACTAACTGACCCAACAAATCAAACTAGGGATTCAATCTACTAATTAGAAGGCCTTCTTGTCAAGCAATAAGTAATGTTTGTCGAAGACACCTCTGGGCTTTAAAAATATATATATATTTATTCTGAGACCCAGGCCAACAAGTGAACAGGATCTGATCTAACACCAGGCAATGAGGATTAGGAAAAATCTTGGTTCCCCATCCAAAAAGAAGATAAAATATTAGTGGCAGACAAGCCTTTGTATTGATAATTGATTTGTGAATAGACCACCAATTGTTTTCACGACATTTTGGCAAAGCAACTGGCAGCTTCTCAAGACTACATATTGAGGCTATCTTGAGCGTGCAAGCACTCTTCTAAATCGTAGCCCATTGGCTCCAGAAAGGAGAAACAGTTTGAACTGTAATAAGTCCTTGCCAAGCAAAGAAAGAAAAACCAAGTTTCTTTCAGATACAAAGACTAAAATAAGGAGAATAACCAATCCAAAAAATACCATCAGCTTTTCTCATGGCATGTACCTTCAGTTCAAGTGTTAACTTTTCACGATTATACTTGTTTCTTTTGCGTGCGAGTTACAATTTTGACAGACATCTTGAAAGTTCCATGGACAATTACAAGTAGAGTAATCAATAAAAAGAAAGGGTGAGAAAAGCAAAAAGAACCCAGTAAGTATCATCACCCATCATGGAGCATAAGGAGCTCTGGTATTTATGTTGTTTGGTTCGACCTGTTCTCCAGTCAATTTGGAACCAAACTGGTGATGTCAGTTTGGTAAAAGCTCGAACCGAAACCATAAACTGAATTAGGAATAAACCAGTTCAGTTTGCTTGGTCCTTTTATGAATTTTATGGCTTGTGTAGTTGTGTTCTAACGACTAATTAGGGTCAACTCAGCTAGCCCACACTGGTACCAACTGATAAAAACTCCCTGTTTGATTTAGTCGTATGGCAAGGTGTTCATAAGCAAATGCATTAGAATTTATCATAACATCAATCTTGAGCTACAAATTATCACTGTTAGACCCAAACTATATACAAAACCATTTCATATAAAAAGACTTTCAAATTTTGGCTACATCAGTTAAAAAGATAAAAAGAATGATTTGCTGTAAGGAAGATGATGAAAAAGAAAAGAGAAACATTCTACCAAAAAAGAGAAACCATGCCTGCATTTTCATACTATTAATACAAATCCATATCCAACCAGACCACCATGGCTATTTACCCTTTAAAGATGCATAAGATCATACTTTCAATTCTTTAAATATTTGTGTCAATGCAAACAAGAGCGTTCATTTCCATACATAAAGGAGCATTAAAGGAGGGAGAAGAAAAGATTGGGTAAGATAAGGAAACCCAATAGTTAGGTGTAGAAAAAGGTATTGAATTCAAATAATGTGCAAATCCCAAAATGTAAGCAATGTTCCATGATTAGCAGATTCTGTGTGGTATTTTCCACGCTCTTCCATTGAAGGTGAAGTATTTTGGACCTTTAACATTTGACTTGTGAAGCTTTATTTCATTTTAGTTGGTGGAAATAGAATCTGAAAGATAAAGGTCTGCAACCTTGCTAAAAGATGTAAGTCAGAAAGCATCCCAAACACTACCTAGATTATGTTCACACAAATCCCAGATTTATGTGCTTTGGCAACAAGATGCAGACCACTTTCTAGAAGCAAGGAATTTATCTTTGATTAAGTGGAAAAGCTAAAGATATATATAAATTGTCAAGGAAAAGGTAGATGTTTCCCTGACTATGTTGTAAGCATATGTTGTGGCATGGGATTCCTGCAAGCCCTCAATTGTTCAGCCACTGTAAATGCACAAGCACTTCCAATTCAAAATTCTCCAAATATCACTATTAGGTTGCAGATTAGGAAATTTCGCTTCCTAGACTAAATACTTCAGTGAGATTTACTCAACGCGTAAAAAGTCACAAAATGCAATCTCTTTGGCACAATTTCTCTATTATGCCAGTCAATAGTAAAGTTCATGTCCCCTAATTGCAATTTGGTCCTTGTGACATATTATAGTACAGTAGTAAGGGTAATAAAAAAGATGCACATACATTCCTAAATAAAAAACAGACTTCACTCCCACAAAGAAACTACAAATTTCCCAAAAGAAAAGGAAATAGTTTCTCAAATCCTCAAGTTATGATATAGCAAATAACTGACCTTTTCTTGGTCTATTCTTAGTGTCAGGTCATTTATTAACCCTTCCTCACTTTCAAGCCCTATACACCCGCACCAGCACTGCAGAACTTTTTGAATCAGCTGGGATTATAGAAAAATTTCATCTTTATACTGTGACAGAATCTGATCAGCAATATGAGTTAGTAGGCTTCTAAGGCTGAGGGCTTGAACTATAAATTCAATGAAAGCATAACTTGAGTTGAGTCACAAAGGTCATGATATCAGCATCAAATGATGGCTACTATAAGAGTTCACCAAAACCTTCTTACCCTGAACAGATATTTTTCACTTATACCATTTGACATCCATCAGAGAAGATGACTGAAAGAAAGTATATGATTAGGTTGTGTGTTAGAGTTCTATCTAATCATCTGATGCTGCATCCTTGCACTGCTTGGGGATATATTGACTCTCAATTTTCAGAAGTACACAGTCCAGACCAACAAAATGAAGGAAGCCATCAGTATTGGCAAAGGAGAAATTGTTTCCCTCCTTTATGGATTAAAGCAACAGAAAGTTGACATAAGATGTAACTAAACCAAAAGGTCAGATTCACAATTTCCTATAAAATTTCAGTCCACAGACCATGGCATAGCCAGTCACATTACAGTCAACTCACTTTATCAGTTGTGAGTAAATACAGTATAGTCCGTTACAAAGCAAACCACTATTTTAACTCATCTGAATGAAAGTATTGTTATGCCCATGTAAAGATGATAACCTGGATCTCTCAAACACTACAGAAAGGAACCAGAACATTCTTCTACAGGATTTCTGGTTGATCATATGATATATCTATTCTTCTACAGGATTTCTGGTTGATCATATGATATATCTAAGTGTTGACATCTTGGCTCCTCCAGATGGAGAAGTTCTGCAAGATTTATATCTATGAACATCGGATCAGCAGTTCTGGGGAAAGAGATTTTAAAGTAGAAATGTAACCAAAAATTAAGTCTAAGACTGAAATTTAGCTTAATGTATTTTGAAGGAAAGGAATAGCACGAATTTGCAGCAGAAAATAATTCATAGTTCCACAATCATTAAGAAAGCAAGATATCACTTCAGAAACAACATAACAATCTTTCCTAAGCTGAATTTATTATGTCTTACCATTATTAAACTTTATAGGAATCAGCTGAATACAAAACCTCAACAGTGCTTTAGATTTTGCAACACACAGCTCAAAAAAAGAAGGTTCATCTAGAAAAAGGTTATCATTAGCCAGCTAACAAGACCATTGTCTACCCTAACAATCTGCTCTTACAACAATTAACATTAACCCTTTCATAGAAAGGAAGTCAATGCTGATTTATGTCTAGGAACAACAACATTAGCAACAGTAAATCTGCTCGACGGGACACACGCGCCTGCCTTCAACAAATCCACCACTAGTAGCCGAAAGACAGACCTATTGATGAGGAAACTATGTCATTAGAATATCTTGGGACTGACATTTTTTTATTTGAATAAAGAGGGCCAAAATGGACTAGAAAGATACTATCAAGCATTAACAAAGCTGGACATACCATGAAGGAGAATGGTTGTTACAAGAATCCATTGCATCCTACAACTGAATATCCCCATCAATAGCTCCCAGATCTGTCAATTTCCCATGAAGTTATCATAAGTTACATGAAGGCCAAAAAGTATGATAGTTTTTTGTATAACTAAAAATTTAGAGGACAGTCTCAGTGGGCTAATAATAGTTCTGCCAAGTTTCAATCTTTTGGCTAAGATCAAAATAAGTGCGCGAAGATAAAGGATATAATAACTAATTTTTTTTTTAACAATGCTAAAATTGGTAATCAAGTAATAAAATTGATAAATTAAGCAGAAAAATATTTACTTTAAAATATAGAGCACCTAGTTTAATCACCAAACCAAGATACACAACTTTAACTTCAACAACACCCATATTGATGAAAATTCCAATACTCAGCATCTATAAGCATGTCAAAACCAACTTATTTCCATCCCCTTCCCCAGCCTTTCCCTTCATATCCTATGTTTTCCCTAACAATGGAGCCTCTCCGTGGTTCCTTTCATGTTTATTTCTTTTCCTTTGCATCTTAGATTTACTTCAGTTTATCGAACCCAAAAAGGATAAAACTCACAATAGAGCAACTTTACAAGTCAAATAACCAGTAAAACTTAGAGCAGTATCGAGGATCCACTTGATGGAGGTGTTCTCATTTCTTGGACTAGCTGATTATCATCATTACTATGTCTTGACTCCGTCACATGATATTTAGCATCAGCAATCTTTCTCCCAGAGAACCATTGGTTATTATTCGTTAACTTCTGGTAATTGAATAGAAAAAGAAGGAAAAAAGATAATATCTAAACATAAAATTTCATTTGTTAAAATATAAACAAGAATAAAGATCACAATCCTATTACATAAGAAGACAGAAACGTAATTTTTGACATTGCAGAGAAACAGCTAACAATTAGACCCAAGCACCCTATTTATTAAAATTGCAATTGGGAACTTTTCCATTTATCCTTTAATTTTACCATGGCATGCAAAAATCAAGTTTTCTTGTTTTCAGTAATCAAAAGCTTTCTTTGGGAAAGGATAATACATAATTATTCTTAATCTTAACAAGCCTGACGTTGGCGAGTAGAAACACCCAAAAAATAAATAATTAAAAAAAAATCGCCCACAGCTTGTCACACTTCATACTGTATAACCAGAACAATCAGGAGATCAGAGCATGGTATGCAAGGATTCTTGTAATTCTCAACCATTCAACTAACAGACTTATCCTTAAGGATGAATATGGATATTCATCACGGATATTGAATCACTGGTATGGGTTTGCTACTACCACTATGTTTTTCCAACATCAAGGATCACATTAGAATTTCCAGCAGCACAAGACAGTGAAGTCAAATTAACATTTTATGGGACAAATAGCAATCAAAAGTTTCCCATTCCAGTACTTTCTAAAACAAATACGACCTGTCACCATCATGAGAGTTCTCCAGTTACAATTATCAATTAATCAATGTCCATAACATGGTTATAGTGATAATGGAGGACAAAAATAGCATGATAATAAGCAGAACAAAGAATTGAAAAAATTAATCCAACTAATAAATACTAAATTGCAAACCTCTAAGATTTGATTTGAAACCGCAGCTAGTCAAATGTTTCGCAAGAGCCTCTCCTACATCCTTTCGCCAAGTAGGTGCAACCTTTGCTTCAGATACAGGCCATACAATTGCTGTCTCAGTCGTGAGATTTACACTAGCTGAAGAAACCTGTGGCTGTTCATAATTTAAAAAGTACAACCTATTACTTACGTTGTTTTGAGTACAGAACAAAAATCTTTGCCAAAGAAATATACCAAGAGTTTATCCATTATATTAAAATTCTATCAGACGTGTCACAATCATTCCAATCTAATTGCCTTGCCTAATCATTGGTATCTCAAACAAACAACAAAAAATTTTAAAATTAAGTTGGTTATGCAAACATTTTGATAACATCATTTCCAAGAAATTTGCAAATTTTTTCTTATTTTGTTTAGTAGTTTAGTTGCATAAATTAGTTGCCTCCACCAGTCTTCAACAAGTTGGATATTCGGCAGCAAACCAAAATCAGTTCCTCCCACCCCCTTCTCAAGCATTATTTTCTTTCCCCTTCAGAATTAGCTTTTTCCCTCTCTTTCCTTTTAGCTTCTGCCATAGTTTCCTGTTGCCCTCACAAATTTAAATTGATAAATAGCAGAAAGCCACCATCTAACGTCCACAGGAAAAGACAAAGATTCTTGACTTCAATATTTAAAAAAGGGTATCTACAAGAAGAAACTTTTCATGGCATATATATTATGCAAAAGCAATATACAATATACACCCAATAAGCTTTACAGGTTCAAGCATTTAACTTCTTTCTCTTCTTCAATTTAACAATGAATAAAAGAAAAATTAAAGAAAGAAAAAGAAGTCAAGAAGAACTTCAAAGCAATGATACACATGAAGTAAAAAATAGATGCACCATACATATGAAGTAAAAAATAGATGCACCATAAATTACAAGCACTTACTTGACTTTCCAAAATTCTCTTCACACTCGCTGCGCAGCCCCCACATGTCATCCCCTGCAAAATCGGGGTCGTTAGTTTTCTAAACATGAAAGATATATATGTGTAAAAAATAACCAAACAGAAGATCAGTGGAAGAAGTGCTCAGCTCAGATATATTTGATCTACAATTCACTCAAAGAAAATAATTTTTCAGGTTAACTTTTAAACACCAATACACGGGTCTTTCGGGGGATAAAAAGCCCCCCAACAACGCCCAAAAAAAAAAAAAAAAACAAATGGCAAGGCTTCGGAATGCAAAATATTGAAAAACCAAGTTAAGTGAAGGGACTCACTCCAACGTCAGGAATATGCCATTGCTCACAGCGACGCCAAGAAATAGCCCAAAACAAACAAACCAACACATTATACACACACAATCTTTTTAGGGGTCAATAGCAATTGGTTTTTAAAAAATAAATCTATCTGAGTTAGTACACATCGGAAAGCAGGCTACAAAGCAAAAGTATTGCTTGAGTGAAGTACTTACTCCAACATCAAGAATAATAACATCAGAACTTAAAGCAGAAGCATCGGCAGCAGCAGGAACAACGGCGCTCGGCTTAGCATCGCCACCCTCCGGCGCTCCATCGCCGCCGCCACCTCCGCCCGCACCCCCATCAATGCCGCCAAGCCCTCCACCACCGGAGGCAAACGACGCAGCATACTTGACAGCAAACTGCAATCGGTTTCGGCGCAGTTCCACGGAACCCAGACCCCGAACAAAAGAACCCGAGCCAAACCGGCTCAACTCGACACCTCGGCTGAGTTGGAGGTGAGCGAGGCGAGTGGTGGAGAAGCGGCGGTGGAGGTCGGCTATGAGAGGGGCGGAATGGGAATTGAGAGTCTTGGAGAGGGACAAAATCGACATTTTAGAAGCACCAACTGAGAGCAATGTTGACTCCATTTCCGTTTTCTCTCTCCCCCTCTCTCTGTCTCTCTCTCTATATATATATATGTATAGGTGTGGCTTTTTCAGCCAAGCGCTCTGCGGTGTTTGGTTGCGGAGAGGCGGGTGTTAGGTAATTGAAAGCGTGAGTTTCTTTGGAGCACTTCTTTCTAGATTACCGTATTTTATTGTTTGATAAAGACAAGCACGTGGTCATTAGCATTTCCCAAGAGAAACACGTTTTACATTTTAATGCTCTGTAGCAAATATAAAAAATAATGAATAGTGCTGCTGTTGTCTTACTTCTCTCTCTTCTCTTATCTTCTCTCCTAAATCACATTACATTAATTTTTGAATGTTTGGTTTGAAAAGTTCCCTTTTGATATGAGATAATCAAATAGGTCCAACATCAAATGAGATAACCCAATAGGTCCAAGAGGTCCAACGATAAATCTGTTTAATCGATCGATTTGACCTCACTTGGCAGGGTTCACGGTCAACCAATATCGACCTCAAATCCACTCCAAAAGTTCAATTATTCAAGTCTGATTGACATGTATCGACCTCAAGACCCATTCCGGTGTTGACTCAGAACCTCGCCGTGTTTATCAGTCCAACAAGCTGCATGCCCTCGCGTTAATAACAAGTGATGGCCAGTACAACCGCTGCCACCAACTTTAACAACCCTGCCAACAACTTTAGCAGAAACGCATCTCCACCAACATTTTTTATCT
>JACGDI010005824.1:110422-184608 GCA_014898725.1 Jacaranda copaia
GAGGAGTAAATGATATGATCGTGGGAGGCCCAATTAGGGAAAACTCAAAATCAATGAGGACACAAACTTATAGGAGGCTGGAATCGACTAAAGTCTCACCCGTAGAAACAATATACCATCTATCGACAAGCACAGAGCCCATTTCTTTCACTGATAGTGACCTAGCCCACTTCGAAGAAAAGAATATTGACCACAAAATTGATTGTCCCATGGTGGTCTCTATTGAAATCACCGACTTTGAAGTGGGAAAAGTTTTGATCGATAATGGTAGCTCAACTAACATTATCTTCCTCTCCACTTGAAAAGAATGAACTTGGGGTATTTAAAGTTTGAACTTGTGCGTACTCCTCTGCTTGAGTTTGAGGGATCAAAAATCATCCCGGAAGGGTCAATCAATCTTTCAACATCATTTGGGGAGGCCTCCTGAAGAAAGACTTTTATGGTGAACTATCTGGTGGTCAATACCCCATTTGTTTATAATGTCATAATTGGTTGACCAGTCCTCAACGACTTCCACACTATTATCTCGACCTATCATATGAAGATCAAATTTCCAACCTTAGCGAGCACAAGTGAGTTGCTGTGTAACATCAAGAAAGCTTGAAGGTGTTACAACATTTCGGTTGAGTCAAATGAGCAGAAGACTTGACCACAATTGAAGACATTGGGGGATGGATCTATAGCAGAACCCAAAGAGGTCTAAACGCATAAGAAGTGAAAGCTAAAGGATACCTAGGTGGAGCCCGTCAGGAAATTTAAAACTATTGAGCTGAAACAAGGGAACCCCAACAAGATAACTCATATCAGGATAGATATAAGCCCTTACCTAGAATGCCTTATGGTCGATTTCCTGAGAAAAAATATTGACATCTTTGCCTAGAAAGCATCTAACATCCAGGGAATCGACCTTAGTGTGATTGTGCATCGCCTCAATGTCAACCCCTCATACAAGCCGATCAAGCAAAAGGTGAGGACATTTAATGTCAAGCGGACCTAGATCATCGAAAAGAAAGTTAAGAAACTCTTAGATACAAGTTACATTGTAAAAATCCGATATCCTTCTTGGCTTTGTAGTGTTGTACTCGTCCCAAAGAATAAGAGATAATGGTGTATGTGAAATAATTTCAGGGATTTGAATAAAGCTTACCCTAAGGATCCTTACCCTTTGCCTCGAATAGATTTACTGATAGACTCAACTACTGGTTGCGAGTTATTAAATATGATGGATGCATTTCAAGGCTATCATCAAATATTTATATCCCCTGAGGATAGGAATAAAACTTCTTTTGTAGTTTCCAATGGAGTTTATTACTTTTTGGTCATGCTTTTTGGACTGAAAAATGCTGGAACAGCTTACCAAAGGCTGGTCAACTTTATGTTTAAGAATGAAATAAGCAAGTCGACAGAGGTGTACATCAATGACATGATTGTAAAGATGGAAAAGGCCTAGAACTATTTGCTCAATCTCAATTACACTTTTGCAATTCTAAAAGTATTTGGCCTAAAGCTGAATCCAAATAAATGTACGTTCGGGATTCGAGGAGATATATTTCTAAGTCATATGGTTAGTTAGCAGGGTATTAAAGACAATTTGCAGAAGATTCAGGCTGTTTTGGACATTGACCCGCCTTGAATAGTCAGATATGTACAGTAGCTAGTCAAAAGGATCATTACCTTGGGTAGATTCATCGCAAGATTAGTAGATAAGAGCTTGCATTTCTTTAAAATTCTCAGGAATACCAAGAAGTTGGATTTCTAATGGAATGAATAATGCAATCAGGCACTAGTCGAGTTAAAACGGTATTTGTCCTCACCCCCTATGCTTGTAAAACCTGAACTTGGTGAAGTTCTTCAGATATATTTAGTAGTTTTGGAGGCATCAATTAGCTCAATCTTGGTGTTGACCAAAAATAGAAGCTATCGATCAGTTTACTATTGTAGTAAGTCACTCTGAGGGTTGAAGCATAACTACTTAGAGATCGAGAAATTTGCCTTGGCATTGGTCACAGTGGCTCAGAAATTGCATCTATATTTCTAGTCTCATACCATGATAATGCTGACCAACCAACTGTTGAAACAAGTGTTATCCAAGCCAGACACATCTTGAAGGTTAACCAAATGGGTCATCGAATTGGGAGAATTTGACATCACTTTCAAACTTGGAACAACTATCAAAGCGTAGGTTTTGGCGGACTTCATCGCTGAACGAGTCTACTTGCTTGAGGAAAATCACAAAGCCCCTCTTGCTTGGACTTTGCACGTCGATGGATCATTGATCACATCTAGAGGTGGAGCAGATTGGTTCTTCATCCCCAGCAGCAGAAGAGTATGATTTTGCAATAAAACTCGACTATGCAATTACTAATAATGAGGCAGAACATGAGGCTCTATTTGCTGGAATGAGGATGGCAATCGACCGAGGCATCGAGCACCTAGCTAAGATCATAGACTTTCAATTGGTGGTGGAATAGGTCGAAAGAAATTTTGAGGCAGAGAATTCAACAATGAGCCAGTTCCGAGAAAAGGTTAGAAAACTGCAGCAATCATTTAAGAAGTTCACCCTCAGTTAGGTACCTTGGGCTGAGAACGAATGTACGGATGCCCTATCTAAATTTGCTAGCTCAACCAGAGGCACAAGAGACGGGATAATAACATTTCTAGTCATTGATAGGCCATTGATCAGCTCACTCGAGGAAAACCTAGTAGAGAGCATTAAGGAGACAGTCTCTTCATGGCAGGATCTGATAAAACTCTACTTGAGTCATGGCACAGTCCTTTAAGATAAGAATGAGACTCAGAGCCTTCGAGAATAAGCTGCCAAGTTTGTGCTCAACGAGCATGGCTGACTGTATAAGAGGTTAATCTTCAAATTGCCCCTGAGGTACCTAGATCCCAACCAGGCTCTTGAATTATTGTAGGATATCCACGCAAGCATGTGTGGGAACCATTTTGGGAGAAGATCTTTTGCACATAAAATAATCAGGTATGGATACTTTTAGCTAATATTATTGAAAGACTCTATATACTTTGCTCGAAAATGTGCATCATGCCAAGTTTATTCAAACCTATCACATCAATTTGTCACGCCCATGGTCAATGTTCAAATTTTTTGGCCTTTCGATCAATGGGAGATCGACATTTTGGGCTCTCAACCAAAGTCGATAGGTTAGCGAAAGTTCATAATCGTGGTGGTCGAGTATTTTACCAAGTGGGTTAAGGTTGAGGCTATACCAAAGATAACCAACTCGATCATTAAAAGTTTTATCTGAAAAAATATTATCTGTTATTTTGGCTTACCCAAGATACTTATTTCAGATAATAAGACTCAGTTTCAGAGCAGAAGTACCAGGAGCCAATGCAAAGCCTTGGGAATCACCCAGCACTTTACTTCAGTAGGTAATCTACAATCAAACAGCCAGATATAAGTAACAAACAGAATGATTCTCGACTATTTGAAAGCTAGGATACAAGATACTAGGTCGAGCCGGGCGGACGACTTCCCAAGAGTATTATGAGCATACAGAACAATCCCCCATATAGCCACATGTCATAGCCCTTATAGTCTAGTCTACGAGTTTGAGGTGGTCATCCCTTCAGAACTAATACAACATATAGCTCAAGTCATTCACTTTCACCCACTCAAAAACACATTAGAAAGAAAGCTCGACCTCGAGACTATCGATGAGCAAAGGCAAAAAGCTTATAATACTATGCAGCATTATAGGTCCAAGATGGCAGAGAACTATAACAAAGGGGTTAAGCTGTGCTATTTTAAGGTTGGGGACCTAGTTCTTGAAAAGGTGAAAGTGTCTAAGAATATCGGCAAACTTGACCCAAAATGGGAGAGACCTTATACCATTGTGAAGGGATTGAAGCATAATACTTTCTGACTTGCTAACTTGGATGGGAATGAGCTCTTTCACCCATGGAATGCCATCAACCTGAAGAAATTCTACATATGAAACCATATTATAATCATCCTCATATTCTTTGATATGAATAAAGTTCCAGTAATATTGCTATTAATTGTTTGCATTGTCACAACCGCATCTATCTTGCACCACCTAAGTTTCAATTTGACCCCACAATCAATAAATAAGTAGCTTCACGCTGCCACCATGAAGTTTCAAGTTGACCTCATAGTCGATGAACAAGCAGCTTCACTCTGCCACTCTTGAGTCTACCCTATAGTTGATGAACAAGCAACTTTATACTGCCACTCTTGAGTCAACCCCATAGTAGATGAACAAGCAATTTCACGCTGCTACTCAAGTTTCAAGTTGACCCCGTAGTTGATGAATAAGCAGTTCATATTGCCAGGGTCAAGTCGCTATATAGTTAATGAACAAGCAGCTCCACACTGCTGCTCAAGTTTCATGTTGACCCCATAGTTGAGGTAGAAGAAGCTTCGCACTGCCAAACTAAAGTTCTAAATCGACCATGCTATCGACTCAAAATAGCTACATGTTACCAACTCAAGGCTAGTTAGCCCAAACTATATAATCGACCCAATAGTCGATCAACAAACCGACGATAAAACAATGAAAATCGACCATAAAGTTGAATAAAGTTGTGGAAACAAACTGTTAAGTGCACTTCAGCAAGACCATGCGTATCTCTCTAAACTAATCAAAATCAACGAAAAAGTTGAATTTTCTCAGTAAAGTAACATGGTTGTCAATTATTCACCCAGATAATTGAGAAAATAAAGTTGCATTCAACAAAAAACATGCGAAATTGATTTCATTCGATGAAAAAGATGTCAAAATAATATTTTTATTTATAACAAGGTCATTACAATGACATTCCTATTATAAAAAAAAACAACAAAAAGCAGCAGAGAGTCAGAGATTAAGTCTGGCTGGACTCGACCTGGTTAACTTTCGACCAGTTTTGATTGAGCTCCAGCATAAAAGATACGAGCAGTTGAATAACTTAAGTTGATTATGAAGGCCTCATGAAGTTAGTTGAGTGCAACACGTACTACACGACATCGACCTACTCTTCCCTCAGCTAGATGACAAGGTCTTTAGTGAAGATGAATTCACTCACCAACTCAACCAGCCTAGCCTCGACCTTAGCCTGTTTCTGTTGGGCTTCAGTCATTGGCTCAATGGGGGCATTTGTTGCGGTGTTCTTCTTCTTGGCCCCATCAACCACGCTTTCCTCATAAGGTTGCAGCTTCTTATCCAAGGCAGGGTTTATTCTGCTCTTATCATTTGCCCAAAAAGTGCAGCCTAGGCTCTTGAGCTACTTTATTGCCTTGTAGAATGTATCACGGGCATCATCGATGGACATAACTATGCTCGCTTATTGAAAGGTCGAGCTCAACATGAATTGTTCCATCGCCTCCTACCACATTATGGGGAGCCATCGAGTGAAGGCCCCCCAAGCTTCCTCGAGCACATCTGTGCGGCCAGTCGATCGACCAGAGAAGTAGCTCACCTGCATATCAAAGTTAGCCTTCTTCAGCATGGAGTTCATTCGATTCCTCTCCTCGACCACCTGCAATAACTGCTAGTCCCTTGCATAGAGTTGCTCCTAGAGGTCAACCACCTCCTTTGTCAACTGGTCGACCCAGAGCTAGGAAAACTCAAGCTGAACCTTGAGGGTTTTTGCATCCCCTTTTTCTCGCAGCTCTTCACGATCCACTAAGGCTAGCTCTGACTGACAATAAAAGTTATACCCTAATTGGCTCACCTAAAACGTAGAGTATCAGTAAATAATACAACTTTTTGAAGTAAGAATTCGACAAGAAACATCCAATCTCACACTTACTATGTTACTATAGTAAGCTAAAGCCCTGAGGGTGCCAACCTAACTTAGGTTCATGAGTTTCCACTGGTCCATGGAGAAAAGATCGATTACCATCTACTTAAGGGCATCATCACTCGTCATCCCCAATTATATGATGGAGGTCGAGTCAATTACCTCCATTATAGGGTCAACTCCAAAGTAGGGTGATTCCAACCGAGGAAGTTGAAATAGCACCCTATTACCACGCTTGCCAAACAAGTCATAGCTCGTCACCATCTTCTGTTTCCCCTTATCGCCTACTATCTTCTTGGGCACTGAGCCTCCCTACTCGATCATCTATCTTTTGCCTCAACCCACAGGGCTACTTCGAATGCGCTCCTTTGGTTGAGCGGATTGGGGCTGGGGTGCTTGTTTGATTTAAAACGCTGCGAGAACAGTGGTCGAGCAAGTTGTAGGGATAGGTTCCACCATGGAGGCCTCTCGTAGAACAGCCACTTGATGGTGCTCTTTATTTCCTTGTACTCTTGCTATAGCTTCTGCTCGACTATGGGTCATTATCTCTTCTCGATTTGATAACAAAATACAATAAGAAATTATTAGAATTAAGCAGAAAGAAAAAAGTTTACAATTATCATAATCAACAATGATCACTACCTAGCCAATCTTCTGGGTCAAGTCGAGCACGGTGGGTAACACACCAGCTAGCACTAGACATCTTTTCTCAGTTAAGATCAAGGCCTCCATGTGCCCAAATCAATCAGGTCCCGAACATAAGTGTTAGGCTAGCTGGGCGATTGGTTCCCTGGCATTTCCACAAGCCCCATCCACCACCCCTTGGGAATATCAAATTATCTAGGCCTTGAACATAAAGAAAGTATTTTTTTTCACTTCTGGCCATACGATGAGGAATGGGCTACTAGGAACTTTTGACGTTGGCGTACATTTCGATAATAAAAGCTAGACTCTTTTGTACCACCTGACTTCTGGGTCATTAACAAATGGAATAGATTTGAAAGGTTGGCAAAGGAGGCTAGTTGGCCAAATAGGAACATCAACACAACAAAACTATATATCGTGGCAAAATAGTTGGGGAAAAGTTAGGTTATACAAACCTCGAGGCCCATTAGCAGGTCGATTATAGCTGGTGCTAAGGGAAACCTAAGGCCCCACCTGAATCCCTCCTTAAATACTGTTATGCATCCCCTTGGAGGTCAATGTATCCTACCCCAATGCCGGGGCACCAAAAGTTTGTACTCACCAAGAATGTGGTACATTTCCCTAACTCGAACTAAGTCAGTGGGGGAGATTTTGGTGACTATTTTACTATAGTGATTTGGTGTAAATAATCGACCGCGCAATGTAGGCATCTCATTCGAGCCAGCCTTGCCCTCAAAGGCAGTCCTCTCTATGCTTGAGCTGCTTGAGGTTGATTTATTGCTCGATGAACTATCAAAACTATTTTCATGCGTGCTCTGAGAAGTATTGTTAACCCCAGTTTCCCCTTGGAACTATACACCCTCGGACCTAGTGTTCTCATTATCTGAAGCACTAGACATCTTCGCAATGAAAAATAAAGAAAAGCACAAGCTTGTAGAAGAACTTACAGTGGGTAGCTAGAATACTTTAAGTGCAGAAAGGATTTAGAGAACTCTGAAAGTAAGAACTCGACTAGAACAAATTTCAACAAAAGTGAAAAATGGGTGTCTCTACCCCTTATATTTATTGGCATTTGGATGCAGAAAACCAAGCAACAATAATAATTGCACTGCCGCCCCTTAGTGCTTCATATTTTGTGATATAATTGATGTATTAAATATGCAAAATTGCCAAAAACCTAGGTTGAGAATTCAAAAATTCCAACCAATTATTTAAAAGCCCTGGTCGAGAGCTCAAAACCCTGGTTGAATATGTATAACCATTGAAAAACTGTCGTAACCGCCGCTCATTTATCTACTGCCTGCTCCTTCTCATTGACAAGTGTAGACATGTTAATTTTTGGCCAATTAAATAGTGATGTGTAAAAGAATGTGCTAGATATTAATTTAAAATTTCTATTTATTTTATGAAATTTATTAAATTTAATTTCAAAAGATAAATATTTAATTTTAGTTAATACTCTATTATTTATTTTATACTTAAATCAAATATTAACAAGTGTCAAAGATGAAGTGTCAACATCTATGGACCAATCAAATTAAAGATATTTGATATTATCTTTTGATATTTGATATTATTAAATAAAAAATATCTAATATTATCTTTTGATATTTGATATTATCATATCGAATAAATATTGTCAAAGAAATTCAAGTCAATCTAGAAGTCTCTCATCAAGTGCCTATACAAAGGGAGTGACTAAAGCTCATTCATTACACAACATAAATTCCAACAAGTGACATGAACTTTGAAGGAGTTCAGTAATTCTCTCAATTAAATTTAAGAAGATCCACGGGATTGAAGGTGTTCTTCATAGAGCTTATCATATTTTGGCATTTAATTTGATATTAAGGTATGAAGCCCTTGAATTGGCGTTATTTCTTCAAATCAAATTTAAGAAAATCCACAGTGTTTTTTGCAGAACTCATTAAATTCAAGATCATATTTGGAAGGGAAAAATCAGAGGATTAGATTAGAGATAGAATCTACAGTTGATTGATTGATTTTGATTTTATTTGTACAATTTTTCTTGTCTTGTAATTTTGTTTATTGCAGACAAAGAAAATTTATTGTTGCAACAAACTCGATCAGGACCGCGAGTGAGAAGGACTCATAATATGGGATAGTCCAATAGGCCCAACCCAAAAAGCTATCGGCCTCAAAGAGGGTCCCCGAACCACTTAACATGTACAGCCCAACGTCGCATCTAGACCTAGTTGGGCCAAATCACTCGACAACAATCGCCTAGTCGAAGGGATTGTTCTCAACCGCACTCAGTGGGAGGCTTCAAGCCACATTATCCATTCAACCATTTTCCTAGTCAACCACCTTGTCTGTTCGATGATCGTTTACTAGAGCGCTCACTCCGGCACTGACTCATATCCTCACTGCATTTAATGCTCTGACATGCCTCCGCATTAATGGTGTGTGTCGCCTAATACAACTCTGTCACCAATTCTGGTAAGGAGGTGCCTACTCAGAGTACTGTTCACTCTAAAAAGTAGAAGGGATGCCACTTGGAGTAGTATCGGGATTGAAAATGACCATTAACTCCCAGGTAAGGATAAGAGCCATTTACACCTAATAGAGGCACTTAAACATATCATCCATCGGGAGAAGGTTATAAATACCTCACTGCCAACCGCATTCTAAGTAATGACAAATATACTACACACTTCTACTCTTTTATTCAATTACCTTATTTCGATCAGAACTAACTTGAACGTCGGAGTGCTTTCGCTATGGGCATTTCGGCTAGTTTAATGTTTGCTGTTGGTTGCAGATCTCAGATCTCGAAGAATATTGATGTTGGATCATTCGACCTAAGTCTAAATACAACCATATTCACTAAAAACAACTTTCAACCTCATCATGTATATTAATTTTATTTATTATGAATACATTTATATGATTTGTATCTCTATATACATATATATAAGGTGCATATTGCGTACATATTTTATATAAAAATATTATTATTATCATATTAAACAGTTTATGCATTAAATATATAAACAATAATATTATTTGCAATTTATAATTTTTAAATAATTAAAATATGCATATTTAAATAATTAATTCTTTGCCAATAATATTATCTTTTTCATGTTTAGAAGATTAGGGTAATATTGTTTTTTTAAGAAACTAATTTTTAATTTTTTAAATATATAAAATGAGTTTAAACGGGCTAAACGTGTTAGGATTTGAGTTTGAATACAATGGGTCCCATTCCATAAAAATTTTGATAAATGGATCTCAAATTTTGACAAATTAAGATGGAAATGAAATGTAAAGTGGGTTTGGGTCCGCACAACAGCACCACGCAATCCTACTCAGACATAGAATTGAAATTTGAATGACACTATTTTTCGTTTTGGTTAAAATAATAATAACAATAAACTCCTAAGGTGAGAGTGCTGAATATTTATTGAAATAAATTAAAAATAGAAGATACAATAAAGCAGAACTTTTATATTCAGCTTGATTAAGTTTGCTGAGTTGCTTTAATTCGTTTACATCCTTAATTAAGTCGAGCAGAACTTTTATGCTCAAACTCAGGAAGGGTATTTGGGTCATTTAGATTAACCAAACAAAAAACCTTTAATGGTCAAATGAGTATTTAAAAATAAAAAAATAAAAATATAAGAGAAATTTCAAAATAATAATTCTTTACAACAAAAATATAAAGAAGGCTCTCCAGAAACTTATCTTATTGATAATATTAAATGTCACGCCCCAAATTCCGAACCATATAGTTTAGTCTCAAGGCGTGAAATTCAATTTCAAATAAAAATATATCACTTATCTAAAATCACAATTTTAAATAAAAATTCCAACATTCATAATAATTCAAACAATTCTTCCCTCAACTGAAAAATCATTAAAGGAGAAGAATTAATTTGCCAACACGGCAATAAGGCTAAAGCCACTGCAAAGTCCTCATTCCAAAAAGAAAACCTTCAATTTTCGTTCTTGTTAGAAGCAGGTTCAGCTTCTTCGCTAGGGCTATGAATTAAGTTAGTCAGAAAGAAGTTAAAGAAAAGAAAAAAGTGCAAGCAAAAGACTCAGTGAGTGCCAAGTGTATGCAGTGTGAGTTTATGAATTTAACATTATTTGTACGGTGAAAATATTAGAGAAAAACATAAAAAAAATATTATTAAATAGTCAAGCAGTAACAAATTAAGAATTTAATAAACAATTTCTTAGACTAGCAACTTAAATGTGATGATCACATAGTGTTTGCTGTAACCAGTCAACTTTATGGCTTCCACTGTAACAATTCTTTATCCCTCCAAGAAAGGTGCGACCTTACCAAAACAGTGCCCGAACCTAGATCCTTAGGAAATCTATGACCCACTTTAGCCACAAGCGACTTTTATTGTGCACGAGGAGAATTAGGCCATGGGACTTGGGGGTTCAATTGGCTAGTCTGCTGCTGCTCAATGAAATCCCTCGCACACCCAAATCAAATTAAATCCAACTAACAATAATAATAGTGATAATAGAAATTTCAGTCAATCAATTGATTATTAAATTTAACTGCTACTCTAGAAGCATTAAAAATCATAAAACACATATTTTCTTGTAATGTGAAACAAAATAAAGTAGTTTTTGTGTGCAGTAAAATACAGTTATAGTATAGTATAAACTTAAAGTAAGTTACGATCAAAATACTATAACAATATTCTTTTAAATTTTGAAACAAAATATATATAGATTTAGACACTCATTTTTAGAATTAATTTTAAAAATTAATCACCTATCTCAAAATCAATCGAGTCAATCGTTAAATTATCTTGACAAGATTTGTCAAACCCACAAATACCCATGGGCATTCACTTAGCATACAGCCTACAGCACCTTCCAAATTCACATGGCCTGCCAACCGACCAGAATGGCAGTCCCAAACTCGTAACAGTTTCATCTTGACTCCCAGTGACCAGTGTAAAGCTCATCCGACCTGAAAGGCAAAGTTATCCCGATAACAACCTGCTCTTGCCCCTCAAGTGGCGCCAAAAGAGAAAAGCTATACCCATTAGACCACCGATGCAAATATTCACAATTATACCTGAACTTACGGCTCCCTTGTACCCAATGTTTACACAGTGTCTCAATCATCTTCTCAACAGTCCTATTACTACTAACAGTATGCTGCGATTGCCCCCTCCCCCATGTATTATTATAATTATTAAAATAAAAATTCCCACTCCACCGCAATCCTCCTCCTTCGCCCCGAATCCCTGGTGCGGCCTCTTCCCATTCGCCGCCGCGGGCGATTCGTTGTGTAGAAAAGGGCATGGAAATCTCGTTCACTTTCCTTGTCTCCAATGAAACCACACTTCTGCTGCTGCTTATTATTGTTGCCACCATTCTCGCTTGAAGACGACGGTCCGAGTCTGTTGAAGACCCGTCTCCCCCATCCATATCCACGATTAATTATACAGTGAAGCAACAGAAAAACGGAGACTCGCTACTGGGTTCAGCTGAATTACAATTGATTTGGGTTGTGATCGTGTAAGAATGGGGCTACCAAGATTGAATGATTATCCGATGGTCTGATCAAATAACAAATCACGATAACCATGAATAACCGTATTATAATCCGTATACTTCATAACAAGTATCTCAAAGACCATATTAGTAAACAAAGCATCACTACCCGTCGACCAAATTAAATCCACTCCACCTCTGGATGTGTCAACATCAACCGCCGAATCAATGGCAGTTTAGCCCAATACCCTGCCATCTCCTTATCCAAATGAGCCATATCATACACAATTTCAATCCCATGAATTCCACAGTAATCAATCTTATTCTTCACAGCCTTCAACAAGTAATGATCCCCAATGGCATTATCATATGGGTTTGGAGGCGAACCCATAACAAGCAAAATCCCAAGTCTTCCATTAACATAACACGGAAACTGCGGGTTTTTCTGAAGCCATACCTTCCTGTCTTCATCCCAGGTAGTGATTTTAGGTCCTAAAGAGAGTCATATTGGGGTTGAATAATCCCACCCCTTTTAAAGTTCATGTACGGCCGCCACAAAGCATGATAACGTAACATCCTCCTGCCTCTTATATCTATATATATATATATGCAGGAGCATGGTTATTGCCACAAACGGGGATTTCCGCAAGAATTTATTTTACCTTGATGCTTGGCTTGATGGACGTGCAGCCGTCAACCGCCTTATGCACTGTACCTTCTTTTCCTTTCTTTCTTTCTTTTTTTCCAAAAATGATTTGAATTTTAGTTGAGGTATTATATATATAATAGAAGTGGTTTAATTCAATGAGGAGTCTAATTGTACTCTCTTTAAGATTAAGATAATTATTTACTATTAATTCTAATTTAATAAAATTTAATAAGTCCTATAATTAATAATCCATACACCTAGTAATATTATAATCTAACTTAAAATAGCAAACATTATTATAAATAAAGATTCAAAAATTTATTATTAATACAAAATCAAGATTGAATATGATCGTTATCGTTATATTACTAGAAGGTAATTTAAATTTAAAGTTTTTAATGTATAATACATATATATATATTCTTGAAAAAACTAATTGTATTTCATGTGTTATCATGTCTTTAATTGCAATATTAAATAAAACAAAACAAAATAATATAAGTCGTCAATTAAATATGAGACAAAAAATTTTGGAGCATAACATTAAAGGTCTTGGCCATTACTATTATACAATAAAAGTGCATGAAACCTAGATTATAGGGTGTCTACTTGCTTTATTTATGCTATATATTAAAAAAAATATTTTATACATTCAAAGTGATGGTTACATTATGTTACATCAAATTTTAAATTATCAATTTGATCCTTACTTTTTAATTTAATTTTAAAAATACAGTTATCATTTTATATAAAATTATAAAACACAAGTAATATAATCAAAATATAATGAAAAAATTTCATTGAATATAAAGTTAGGTATATGTATTCCACATTTCTAAACTTTTGACATAATGATTATTATGTATGATTATTGTGAAAATTATGTTGTTATTTATTTATATTATACAAAAAAATAAATATTAAATATTTTATTATTTATAAATATAATTAACATTAATAATATGATAAATTAAATTTACGTAGGTGTGGACGACACACCAAACACTAACTCACAAAAAGGACACATATGGTAGAAACATGCCCGGTCTTTGTCCTTCCCTTTTTGTACTTAATGACCAACTTGAACCACAGAGCATGCTCACTCAAGGTCAAATGTAGGCATTGCCAGTAGTTTGAGTTCCAAGTGAAGTAAATTAAAAACAAGACTGTTAAAATAAGGAGTATTTATAAATATTTATTATTTGACAAATAGACCATAATTAAAGTAGTGGTTAATTAAAAAAAATTTCCTAAATATATTTTCATTTTAGTATTCAGTTTTCATTTGAATTTTTACATATTAAACTCCCTACTTTTTTGCAAAACTTAGGAATTACTCCCCATTTCTTTTAGAAAGACTAATATACCCTTATAATTAGAAAAAAAATAAAAAAATCTGAGAAATGCGTTTTTTTTCTTCAAGAAGATGCTTTCCTTTATTTTTTTTTCTTTCTTGAAATAGACGACTTCTCCAAACGGCCAAATAAAAGGGGACGAAACCGTTCATCTGTCATTGACGCTAGAAGAAGAAGAGGAAGAAGAAAAGATACCCAAATTTCTGCTATTTTTCTGCGACAATGGAAAGAGAAACAGCAATAACAAGAAGTGAAGTATAAAAAGAAGTGAGCAAAAGAAACAAAGGATTGTTTTTTGCATTTATAGTTTTAAATGTCCATAATTTTTCAGTATTACACTTATTTCTTCTCTATTTTCTTATATTTATGATTTTTATTCCTTTTTTAATTGTTAAACACTTGAACCCATTTGATATATATATAATTTTTGTTGTGAGATGGAAAATTTCTAATTTGTACTTAAAAGGCATGAAAGTTGTATTTCACCTTCTTGGGGTTTATACTTCTTTTTACTTGAAATTATATGGTGAAATTATCTGAAAGTGGCAGTATATTATCTGTAGTACAAAATATTCAATCGTGCAGTATACATTAGGCAAAAGTATAGTATATAATATGTGTAACTGCAGTACATTTTAGAAATATTTGTAGAACAAAACATTCAAGCTTGCAAATTAAATGAAATTAGTATATAATTTGTGTACATGCAATACATTTTAGAAGTATCTATAATACAAAAACATTCAATCTTACAATCTACATTAACTGAAAGTGTAGTATATAATCTATGTATCTGCAGTGTATTTTAGAAGCAACTGTAATACAAAATATTTAAGTTTGCATATACATTAAATGAAAGTGTAGTATATAATCTGTATATCTGCAGTATATTTTAGAAGCATATATAGTACAAAAATATTCAAGCCTGCAGTATATATTAACTGAAAGTGTAGTATATAATATGTGTATGAATATATTTTAGAAGTAATATGATAAAAATGAAGTATAAACGTAGAACAAATAAAGTGTAAATGGTGTTATGTTGAAGTATACCTCAATTCAATTGAAATCGGGTAGTGAATTTGAGTACAATATAATAAAAATGAAGTACAAACGTAAAACAAATAAAGTATAAATAATGTTACATTGAAGTACACCTCATGTAAATTGAAATCGGGCATGATGGAAATAAAGTACAAATATAAAACAAATAAAGTATAAATGGTATTATGTTGAAGTAAACCTCATTTAAATTGAAATCGGACAGTGAATTTGAGTACAATATGATAAAAATTAAGTACAAATATTGAACAAATAAAGTATAAATGGTGTTATATTGAAGTACATCTCAATTTATTTAAAATTGGGTAATGAATTTGGGTACAATATGATAAAAATGAAGTACGAATATTGAACAAATAAAGTATAAATGATATTATGTTGAAGTACACCTCAATTCAATTGAAATCGGATAGTGAATTTGAGTACAATATAATAAGAATGAAGTACAAATACAAAATAAACAAAGTATAAATAGTGTTATATTGAAGTACATTTATTGCAATCGAATAATTAGTCTCCAATAATTGTAGTGATGGTCAAGTACAATCTTTTGAAATTATTGGATCAAGTAAAGTATTTGTACGGGTGATAGGGTGGATATTATCGTTAAATGTTCATTTATTTACATCTTTGAAAGCATAAATATTCTTTATATTACTACGATTGATAACATTCATTTGTTGAACACTAGTGGTTAACACTTCAAAATTTTAATATTATTTTATTTATATGATAAATATTACACATATTTTTAGAGTTTGGTTATTAATTACCAAGACTTAAGAAGCAATACATAATGGCCAAAATAAAGTACAAATGTTTGACATCAAGAATAAATCTTTTAGATTGAGGTACAAAAGTACTGATATTTCGGACAAGATAAAAAAATGCTAATTTCACGCTAAATCAAATACATAATTGCTAAAATGAAGTACAATTGTCATGAAATCAAAAATAATTATCCCAGATTGGGATACAAAATAACTGATATCTCATACAACATGCAAAAATGTCAATTTCATTCTAAATCAAATACATAATTGCCGAAATAAAGTACAATTTTCATGTAATCAAGTATAATTCTCCCAGATTATGGTACAAAATAATTGATATCTTGGACAAATGGCTATACTTTTTTTATTATCATTTGTCTTATATTTAAATGACTACAAAGTAGACATTATATAATTCTTAAGTATAATTTTGAACTCCTGAGCATCTTTGAATGTTTGACTATGGGTGTTCATTTGATACAAACCGAACCAAAATTTTGGTTAACCATTCGGTTCAGTTTAAATTGAATTTTTTTTTGATTTGGTTCGGTTTAAAAACTAAAATACCGAATTTTTAATATTAATATTAATATATATTATATTATATTAATTAACAATATATATTACTATATATAATATTATATTAATATATATTTATATTATTGATATATCACTATATATTATATATAATATAATATATCTTAATATTATATATTAATATTCAATTTGGTAATTCAATTTGGTTCGATTAACTAGTACAAAAAAGTCAAAATCAAATCGAATATCGATATATTATATATAATATAATATATACCTTAATATTATTTATTAATATTCAATTTAGTAATTCAGTTTTTTTCGGTTCGGTTCGGTTCGGTTAACCTATACAAAAAAATTAAAATAGAACAGAATACTAATTTTTTTAAAACAATAACCGAATACCAAAATTTTGATTTCAATTCGGTGCGACCGGTTTATCGAGCTGTGAATACCCCTATGTTTGACCGTCTCCATATATGCAATTCCTCCATGCATCAATTGAGTTGTCAATTAAAGTCAATTCATTATGCGATGTATTAGTCGAACCAATTTTTTCCTCGATTGCATTCTTTGAGGTAGACAAATAAAATACAATTTTTGGATAATCTATTAGTAGAACACTTGAAACTTAAATAATAGATTCAGATAATTGAAATACAAGTTTAGATAAAATGAAGTACAATTTTAGAACACTTAAAGTATAGAAATTCAATTAATAGAGTACACATTTAGGTAAAATGAAGTGTAATTTCAGAAAATAGAAGTGTAATTTTATATAAAAAGAAGTACAATTTCAAAACACCTGAAGTATAAATCCTTAGCAATTGCAGTACAATTTTTTAAAATTAATAGAACACTTGAAGTATAAAACTTAAATAATAGATTCAAATAACTTAAGTACAAGTTTATATAAAATGAAGTATAATTTTGGAACACCTGAAGTATATAACTTCAATGAATAGAGTATAGGTTTAGATGAAATGAAGTATAATTTTAAAAAATAGAAATATAATTTTAGATAAAGTAAAGTACAATTTCAAAACACCTAAAGTATAAAACCTTAGCAATTTCAGTACAATCTTTGATAATTAGTAGAATATTTGAAGTATAAAACTTAAAATAATAGATTCATATAATTGAAATATAAGTTTAGATAAAATGAAGTACAATTTTGGAACACTTAAAGTATGAAACTTCAATAAATAGAGTACAAATTTAGATAAAATGAAATATAAAAAAAGTATAATTTCAAAAATAGAAGTATAATTTTAGATAAAGTGAAGTACAATTTCAAAACACTTGAAATATAAAACCCTAACAACTACAGTATAATTTTGAATAATCAATAAATAGAATACTTAAAGATAGAACTTCAAATAGAGTACAAATTTTGTGAAATGAAGTATAATTTTAGATCAAAGAAGTAAAATTTGAAAACACTTAAAGTATAAACCGCTAGCAATAACAGTATAAAAGTATAAAACTCAAATAATAAAGTACAATTTTATGTGAAATGAAGTATAATTTCAGATAATTGGAGTATAAATTTGTATAAAATAAAGTACAATTTCAGAACAATTAAAGTATAAAACCTTAGCAACTGTAGTATAGTTTTGTATAACAAATAATAGAATACTTGAAGTATAGAACTTCAATAAATATAGTACAAATTTTGGTAAAATGAAGTATAGTTTCAGAAAATAGATATTACAATTTGGAAACATTTCAAGTATAAATAACTAGAAGTTGTAGTACAATTTTAGATAATTCATTAGTAGAACACTTGAAGTATAAAACTTATATAATAGAGTATAATTTTTGTCAGATGAAGTACAATTTTAGTTGCAATGAAGTATAATGTTAAACACTCCAAATAGAGAAAAATTTTCATATAAATAAAGTACAATTTTAGAATACTTCAAGTACAAAACTTTATAAACTGTAATATAGTTTATATTCTGTAGAAGTATTACATTAAAATATCACTGCTTTTTTTTACACTGCTGCTTGATTCATCATTTCAGTTTACTAGGATATCAATAATATTCATCTTTAATATCAAATGCAGTAAGACCATAGTTATGACATCATCGTCATCAGTCAAACTTATGTACAATCTTTGATGTAGAGTTATGTATTGCAAACTGAAGAGCTCAGCATTGATTTCACTCCATTTTCTTACAAGATTAATATACATATCCATTAAAGTTATATTATACTTAATTGACATTATATGAAGCTAATTTTTGTAGCGATAACTCCCCAATACTTGATTGAACATTCTAGCTTTACTACTGGAAGAAAGTCAGCAGCAACTAAGAAGAAGAAGAAACCTGAAAATGATGAAAAAAAAAAAAAAGAAGACAATACAGATATCGGGTTGGTGGTTGTTTGCTTTGATGATTATTCTTGTTCCCGTCGTAGAGTTTATTACATTTTTTCTTTTTTTTCTATTTCTGATAATGAAAGTACATATGTTAGGGTTTACTATTTGCTTGTATGAATTATGAAGAAGTGAAAAAAAATGAGTAAAAAATATTATACTTAAGATCATTTTTATCAAATTAAGTGAATGAGAAATGATTTTTAATGTTTAAACAAAATTAGGGAACTTATTTTTAAAAAAATCAAGTAAAAATTAATCACAAAATAAAAAATACTTTTGATACTTTTAAATAAGTCCCCTTAAAAGTAGCTTAATTTGGAACCTGGAAATATAGATGATTCAGTGGGCACAATTATCGAAGTCAAATGGTCTGTGTCAATCCAAACAAAATAAAATAAATAAATAAACTTTGGGTATTATTAAAACATTCATTTTATTAAGGCCATGTTTCAAGGATGAGTTATCCACATGCACTAGTCAAACTGACATTCAGTATCTGTTTGGATATGTTTTAAAAGTTTATTTTTATTTTTTTTAGTTTTAAAAGTTAAAAAAATAGTTATGATTTAAAAATAAAAAATAAAATTATATTTGATTTTTTTATAGAAAAATAATTATTAGAGTAGGTAAAGGACTGAAAAATTAGTTAATATATTTTTATATTTAAAATGATTTATTTTTTTAAAACATATGTGATGCAACTGAAAGTTGTGTATAGTGAAAGGGTAATGTTTGGGGTAAATTTGACTAGGGAGGTCGAGTAATCAAAGCTATATATCTCTCACGGTCTGAGATTTGCAACCGCAACACACGTTAAACTAGCCGAGAGCCGAGGGTAAGCACTCTGACGTTCAAGTTAATTTTGATCGAGATATAAAGATCGAACAAGATACAAAAAGTGTATAAGACTTATAGTGTATCGGGCATTACCTTGAGCATGGTTGAGTTTGAAGTATTTATAGCCTTCTCAATGTGTGATTTGACCATGGTGTCCTTATCGGGTATACTGACTTTTTGTCTTTGCCAGAGGATTGATGGTCATTCAATGTCTAGATCTCGGTACTATTTCAAATGGCTAAATCTGTTGCTTTGCTGGATGAACAGTGCCTCTGACGTGCCTCTTTGCCAAATGTAGTGGCAAAGTTGGCAGGGTTAGCGGTAGGGTTGGTGGCAGCGACTGTACCAGTTGTCACGCATCATTAATGCGGAGGCATGCTGCCTATCAGACTAATAAATGCGGCGGAGATATGAGTCAATGTCATAGTGGGTCTTGATGTCGATACATGTCGACCTGACCTGACTATTAGAACATCTGAAGTGGTCATGAGGTCGATGTCAGTTGACCGCAGATCCTGCCAAGTGAGGTCGATACCGGTCGACCAAACAGACTTGATGTTGGGCCTCTTGGGCGATCTCCCATGATGTTGGGTCTGTTGGGCCTATTAAGTTATCGCATATCAATATGTATATTTTATTAATTTTAAAATAAGAGTGAATAATTTATATTAATTAAATTTGAATTTGATTGATGTGATAGTAGGATAATATGATATATTTTGAAAATAGTTGAAAATGAAAATGATTAGACAATTAATAACTTTTATATTCATTTTACGTTGAAACCGAAAATGATTGGCGAAAATGAAATCAATGGCCTTTTATTGATTTTTGTCTGTGCAAATTGTTTCTTACTTTACTATTCGCCCAATTGCCAATAGCAATAAATGTGGCGCCCTCCCCACCAAATTGAGGAAAGAAAGTGATTTCCCAAAGCGCATTAATGTCAATTTCACATTGCAGCAAATAATTGATTTGTTGCCACTGGCACAATCCCTAAAGAAGGAAATGTGTATTGTTAGAGCACATCATTTTCCATATTAGTGTGAAATGATTTGTTTCCTATAACTCAACTTTTGTAGAATTCTTTTTATTTCAATGTTTCTAGATAAACAAAATTGATTAAATCAAAATATACGTTAATAGTTAATACATCAAAATATTAATTAAGTGTAACCTATGGGTTCAATTAAAACACACAATTGAAAAAAATAAATTATTATGAAAATAGATTAGTACTCACATTTTAAGTGAAGGTAGTTAAATGATTAATTAACTCAATGATATTGATTTTACACTTACATATATAAAATTTGAGGAAAAAAAAAATATATGTATAGAATTTAAAGTTTCAATAAAAGCAAACTCTTGGTACATGTAATGTATATTAATATAAAAGCAGATCAACACTTAAAACTTTAAGTGAATGTATTTGAGTGATCAATTGCCTCATTGACATTGTGTGACTGAGTGATTAATTAGTTCAATAATATCTATTTCATATTTACATGTGTAAATTTTGAGTTCAAATTTAAGTAAATTAGAATACATGTGTGCGCATAAATAAAAAGGGGGTAAAACTCCCTAATAAGTGGGTTAGCAAAACAGTAAATTCCAAACTCTGAGGACTCACGCATGTAAGTAAATAATAATAATAATAATAATAATAATAATAATAATAATAATAAAAGCATTCCCAAGTTGTCTCTTTTCATTTGCAGGGTTTCTTTTCATTTTCGACACTATTTAAAAATAAAAAAATTATCAACTTATATTTGTTTTACCAATATATATATATATATATATTATTTTAAATTTATCTTAAATTTACTCTATCATTCGATTATCATATCAATTAAATTTAAATTTGATTTGATATAAAATATTGGCTATCAATTTAAAATTAATAATATATATTTTTTAAAAATAAATCTTTCTAAATATAAAAAAATGTAAATCACCTAAATTTGTAATTCTAGACCTACTTTAGTATAAAACATCCAAATACAATCTTATTTTTATTTTGAACATTATAACTAGCTTTTAAATTTTTGAAAATAGAGAATGAAAATAAAAGCATATCCTAACTGGCCTAGCAAAAAGGTAAATCGGGGAAATTAAAAGGGGAGGTATTTTGAAATACCTCTTATGATGTTCTGAAGATGGTGTCTGGTACCACTTGAACTCTGGACCTCAGGCATTTCTGATGATGTGTGTTACCATTTGATCCAGCTACAACAGTGGTGACCATTTGAACACTTCAAATTTATTTATTTATTTTTTGACGCTAATAATTTATTTATTTATAAGAAGAGGCCAATTTATGTGCAATTTGACTTTGGATTAGTCTTCTTCTTCATTCTGTGTCGTCCCATTCACAATATTAGGTCCCAAAAGTTTAAATTTAATTTAAGTTTTATTTTAAGAATTAAAATTGTAATTTTACCATTCCTAAATTTACAATTTTGTTCTGCATTATTAATATTTAGATGGTGTTTGGGCTGAATTTAAAAACTTTTCAAATCATCTCATAAGACGTCATAAAATATTTGTTATTTTTTCTAAATATTAAATTCTTATAAAATCTTTTTAAGAAAAAGTAAAGATATTTTTTTTTAACAAACGCCTTTAGTTTAACTATATAAATTAAGAAATTACCATTACTAATACTTAAAGTTTCAAAATCTTGTTTTATTTAAATATTTTAAGAATTTATTTTGAAATAAGATATCTTATAAAATTTAGGAATTTATAAAATATTTTAAATAAATTTAGTCAAATACACTTTTAATGAGTTTAAAAATATTTTTTATATTATCAATTAAATATTTTTTTTTCATGTGTATGTGTTGGAAACTTGGAGGCGTGCCTTGCAAGAAGTTTGTTAATTAATTATTTAATTTATGTAATTTAATTGAAAAAATAGCAAAAGTTTGATGCGCTCCATCTACTGTGGACAAAATGCAGAAAGCCCATCGGATTAAAAAAGAGCGCCCAAGCCCAAGACCACTTTGGGCTATTTTGTCCAATGTGCATATCAACTCATCCATTACTTTGCTAAAAATTGTAGAAGTAATAGTATTTGTGTAGAAATGATTGTAAAATGGTTTATTTAGAGCTGTCAATGGAGCGAGTTTTAATACTATTAAAAAAATGTCATATTACGGTGAAATTTTGCTTTGCGATGGATTTTTCATCATAAAATGATAATTTTTTTAAAAAAATAATTTTGGCCTTTTGCAACTGAAAAAAAAAAATCTGTTGCAAAATTTAAAAAATTTAAGACATTTTGCGACGGATTTTTTTTCAGTCACAAATTTTTTTAATTTTTTTAAAAAATTTGCAACGAATTTTTTTCATCACAAATTTAAAAAGGATAAAAAATTAAATAAAATTAGGTGGTTGGGAGAAATAAACCCATCCTCCCCCACCCCTACACACGCACACTCTATCTCTCTCCCATTCCATCTTTCTTTTCTTTTTCCTTCTTCTTCTTTTACCCTTCTTTTTATTTTTTATTTAATTGTGGCTGGCCGACTAGCTAGTTGCCGCTAGCATGTTGCTGGCCGTAGTCCTAGCTTGTTGGGGGCACCACCCAGCAAGCCCTGCTAGGCCAGTGGCAAATTTTTTTTTAACCTTTTTTTTTTTTGTTTTAAAAATGCTAATAGTTTTTTTGTTTGTTTATTGTTTCAGGTTTGGAGAGCTTATGTTTTGTATTATCGCACTAATTAAGGTAATTTTTGTAATTATGATCTATTTAGTTAAAATTTGATTTGTGTTTGTATATTTAATTACGATATGATTTATGTATTTAGTTAAGGTATGTATTTAAAATTGGTGGAATTAGGAAAAAGGATGGGATATTGGGAGAAGGGGTGAAGCCTTGTCATTTGTTGTTGATCAATTTTTAATTATTTGTATGATAATGTTGGGTATAAGGAGGAGTATTCATGTGCCATTATGTGTTTACGAATGTTACTAATTGTAAATACTAGTTTAAATTATGATTTATTATGTTAGTCTAAATTTAATTTACATATTAGATTAAATTACATTAGTTTAATTTGATTTATTTATTAAATGTTGTTGTATAATGTTAGATTTATGTTTTTATGTGAATTAAAAATTCTATTAGAATTTTGATTGAGTTAAACTTTATGTTAGTATATGTTCAATTATATTAATTTTATAAATTTCAATTTTGGTTTATGGAATTATGACTTATAGATAAATATGTGCACTTGTAAAAAAAATTTAGATTGATAATCACTTTATAAATTATGAGATATGTTGTTTTGTTATAGTAAGGGACACATATATCTAATTTTTTTTATTTAATATGTGTTTAAAAATATTATAAATTATTTTTAATTGAAGTAATGCTCTACATTTTATTGAGTCTTGTTTTTTTGGCAATTTGAAGTATTCTATTTATGAGAATTTTTGATAGAATGTATCATTAATTATATTATATCTTTGGTATTTTTATCTACTTGAATATGTTTGATGTAATGATAAACAAATCAAGAATTGGATTATGAATAGGCTATAGACATTTCAATCCTCAATTTGTTTATCATTCACATCAATATACCAATGAGTAGATACTTATATACCAAAAGTTTTTTGTTGTCTATATCTATGTCCATATAGTCTATATCAAATTAAAGGCTACTCGTTTAACTTTTAAAAAAATTATATTATGTTAGTTTATGTTGGAAGTATGTTTGGTTATCTTGAATAATGTGTTAGATTTTGTTAGATTTATATTTTTATGAATTATATATTTGATTAGGATTTGATTTTAGACTTACATTAAATTACATTTTGGTTTATGATGAGATGCATGTTTGATTATATTGAATTATGTATTAGATTTATATGTGTTTGATTATGCATTTTTATTGAATTATATGTTAGATTTTATTAATTATATGTGCAATTAGGATTTGAATTATACGTCGGTTTATAATGAGCTAAATATTTGGTTATAATAAATTATGTGTTAGATTATGCATTTACATCAAATTATTTGTTGGAATTATATTTTTTGAATTATATATTTAATTAGGATTTGAATTTATATTTTATGAATTTTGTGCTCGATTATGATTTGGTTATGTATTGAATTTATATATTGGTTTATTATATCTATTAGTTTAGTTTATATTTTTATTTTTTATTATTGTAATTTTATTTTTATTTTAATATTGTAGGCTTGGATATCTCAAGACATTGAAATTTACAATAAGCCTTGTAAGATAATTTTTTTGGCATTATTTTGTAATTTTATATTCTAGTTAGGGCTTGATTTATATATTGAACAATTTTATATTATTGGACTTGATTTTTATTGTGATATAAAATTATTTTGATTTTATATAAAATAATATTTAAATATTTAGGATATGGGATGATTAGTATGTAATACAAAGAATTATTGATATTGGGTAATTATAGGTTTAATTTAATAGAATGTGTATATGTTTTTAAAAAAAAAACTTCTTAAAATTTTGTGACAAAATTTGCATCGCAAAAAAAAACCGTCACAAATTATTGCGCCCAAAGATTTTGTGACAAATTTTTTCCATTGCAAATTCCGTCGAAAAAAGGCATTTTTTTAGTAGTGTAATCCGAATTTGATTCAATAATTTAGAATATTTAATTGATAAGAGATTCGATGGATGTGATCCGATTAAAAAAATTCGTAATTCGAAATAAATGGAGCGAGTATGGATTTGACTCGATTTGATCCATTAATAATCCAAATCCATATATATATATATATATATAATATTATATATATAGTATTATGCATATATCTACGTAGGGTTCTATATCAACTCCAAAATGAATTTTTGGACAAAAAAAAGTAATGAGTTCCTATGCAATATATCAAATCAATTAATTTTCATATAAAATATTAGATTTGGAGGTTATCTACATCATAATTGCATCACTTGTTTATCTATTTTTATAACAAAAAATGATGTAGGAAAAATAATGAATAGGAGCTGAAAATTGTGATATAAAAAAATGCAATACAAATATCAATTTGATCAAAATGAGTGCACTATCGGTTTAATGGTAAGTGTTTGCTTCATTTTTCTAATAACATTGATTATATTTATATTCAATTGAGTATAGTTTTTCAATTTATGAATGACAGGTATGGATTTATGAACGCATCCGGTCACTAGCTTCATTAGTGAGTTTATTTGAGTTTTCACACTTTTACCGATGGAAGAATAGTAAACTCCCACATAATGTGGAGGAGACAGAGAATAAATTGAAAAAAGTTACAGTATAAATGGTAATAATTGTAATAATTCATTGTTAGCTTTTTGTATAATAATTTGAATTTGATAATTATTTTTATTATAATTGATTGTAGCCCTTAACCCTATTCCAAAGCAGTTAGAATTGACAGTTTTGATCAATAAATTAGAGGCAGTGAAGTCCATGTTTGTGATCATACAATATATGAAGTAATCATTGAAGGAGCAGGGTGAGGAGGAGCATCTAGCTGAGGACAAGACTGATGGGGAGGAGCTTGAAGAGAAAGCTGGTGGTATGTACATGAGGGGGGGCTTGATTTGGTAAATGACGCATAAAAAGAAGGGGATGAATCTGAAGACACGGTGGATGAAGAAAATTGAACAAAACACCATGATCCTTCAGATTCCCCAAACCTTTGAAAACAGAACTTTATGTACAAATCCAAGGGCTAAGTTTGAGGAATTTGAGAATAAAGTGACAAATGTCATGTCCTCGATTGTAGCAAATGTGCGTAATCAAGAGACAGGAAGCCAAAATAGAAATCTCCAGATTTTATCAACCCCCCGAGTACCACACCAACCAAAAGAGCAAGACAAGTGACAAAGACTTATTGTCCTCATCCTTCTGCACAAAAAAAACAAAGAATAAGAAGAGAATAAAGTGTTGTCAACTACTTAATATTTTAAGTTTTTGCTATTTGCATTTCATTTGTAAACTGTCTGTTTGTAATAAATGTAATGATATTGTATACTTGATTGTTTGATATTTGCACTTAATGTGATGATATCTTATACTTCATGTTGATAATATTTGTACTTAATGTGCTAATCTTTTGCACTTCATGTTGGGGATATTTATACTTCATGTGCTAATATTTTTTACTCCATGTTGGGATATTTGTACTTCATGTGATGATATTTTGTACTTAATAGTTGATTCTTTGTATCTAATATACTTGAGTTTTGTACTTTGTGTTGGTCATATATTGTACTTCAATAGGGGATACTTTAATAGTTGATACTTTGTACTTAATGTGCTGAGTTTTGTACTTCATGTTGATTATATTTTGTACTTCAATAGGGGATACTTCAATAATTGATATTTTGTACTTAATGTGCTGAATTTTTACTCCATGTTGGTTATATTTTGCACTTCAATAGAGGATATTTCAATAGTTGACATTTTGTACTTAATGTGCTAATCTTTTATACTTCAATAGTTGATACTTTGTATTTAATGTGCTATATTTTATATTGTAGGAGACCAAAGACATCAACCCAATCCAGGTGGTGAATGAACCAACTAGCCCAAAGATTGAAGCGCCTGATCCTTATAAAGGAAGGACTGATTATAGAGATCGTGCTCTTATCCAGTAGAAGAGCAAGAAGTCATCGACAACTTGGTCAGAAGAGACAATCTAAGGTAACAAAATTCTCTTATTATTATTTTTGGATAAATTGATGTCTGAATTAACAATTAACAATCATGTATGGTGACTGTCTGGGAGGGAGCAAGATAGTTCCTAAATAGAAGAAACTTTTGTGAGCTCTTATTTGGAGGAGAACTTACCAGTGACATAGGCTGATATATTAGATAGACTCGGGGGATGCAACATGAAGGATATTACGGATGAAGAATTTATAGAATTGATATCTACACTTAACTCCTTCACCTGTAAAGATTTGGAAGAGCTCACGTTGGATATTGTAAACCAGTATTGTTACATAATCCTACCAATTTGTTGGCACCATCACTATTTTTTAGTTTTGCTCAACACCTCGACTCATGTTTTCTTGTACACGATTTCAATAATGGCTGCCAAATACAAATCGATAGCTATTGCTATTGTAAGTTTGTTTCATTTCCCTATGATTTCTTCATAAAGTAGGGAGTTAATAACTGATCAATATTTTTGTAGGCTTCATTCTATTCTCAATATAAAAAGCTATTATTGGGGTGTCGTATGGATAAATACATGAGACCAAAAAAAAAAACAAACAAACAAACAGCAAAAGGGTGCTATAGATTGTGGTGTCTATGTGTGCTTTTGGGTAGAAGGTTTTGCTAGAGACATTCTCGAGTTCTGGAAGATTGCTAGAATAATTGACATGGATAAATATCATGCGATGATGGCATATACAATATTAAGTAATGAAAATGCCAGGATTTGAATAACACTTTGTATGTAAATACATATGTAAATTGAAACATACATTGTATATAATATTATTTTGTATGTAAGTGTAGTTTTCCATCAAGTATTTATAATATTTTCAATTGAAATTGGGTAGTAAATTGAGTATAATTTGAGAAAAATGAAGTATAAATGTGGAACAAACAAAATATAACCTGTGTTGTGTTAAAGTATAATATGCCCAGTTTCCATTGAAACTGGACAGCCAATTTGAGTATAATTTGAAGGTAATGAAGTACAATCCAAAACAAATAAAGTATAAAATGTGCTTCTTTAAAATTCACTTCAATTCATTTGAAACTAGGCAGTCATTATGTGTATAATTTGAGAGAAATGAAGTATAAAGCCAGAACTAATATAATATAAACCTTGTACAATGTTGTCTATAATGATGTTAGCACATATATATATATATATATATATATATTTTTTTTTTTCTGAAAAGGTGTCTCTCTTGGCATTTTCTCTTTCTTTCTTGTATTACCTTTTAGCTATGGAATTGCATCTGTTAAGACTGTTGTTAATTGGTTATGTTGTGACAGGAAAGGACAAGCTTTGCTATGTGAATTATGAAGGTAAATTGTACTTATATATTTTATTTCAATTGGTATTTTATTCTTCAAGTGTATATAAGTCATAAGTAAATATTTTTTTGACAGAAAAAATTATTAAAACGAATCAATTCTAACAATTACTAAATGAAAACCCAACAAGAGAGTTTGAGAAGGTATATGTTATTTTGAGCAACAATCAAAATACTTATTTACAGACTCAAATAATAATTCCAAATCCTGATCAATCAACACGTTAAATATTTAACATGTGTGACACCTATTGAGAGAAAATAAGTAAATCGAGAGGGCCAAGTGGGTGTTCGGTTTCATTTCCAAAAGATTTTTATTTTCATTTTTAAATTTTTCTAAACTTAACTTATTATCCTATTATCATATCAATTAAATTTAAATTTGATTTGATATAAAATATATACTATCATTTTATAATTAATATAATATACATATATTTTTAAAAAATAAATTTTTTGACATAAAAAAATATAAATCAACAATCTTTTCAACCTTATATCTACTCTAATTCATGCTTTCCAACAAATCATCCAAACACATTTTTATTGTCATTTTAAAACTATGACTACCTTTCCAATTTTTAGAAATAATTGAAAATTGAAAACTGAAATTGCCTCTCAAAATAAAACCAAACAGCCCGTGAGAGCATGCATATGGAATTTCATGCAAAATCATTAAATCAAGCCCAAGAACAAATATTTTATCAAATCGCACCCTTTATTCTCTAAATTAAACTTGCAGCTGTTATTCCAAACTGTACAAGACTAAGTCTTGAGCAGGTGCCCGCATGCTATGCTATGGAGATAATGAGTAAAAAGACAAAAAAAAAAAAAAAAGAAGTGTGCTTAAAGGCCAGCACCTTAGAATAAGAGAAAAGTTCTGAGGTTAGCTGAAATTTTTGTTCAGCACTAGTCAGCAGAAGGGCTTTCATAGAACAGAATATATCCATGATCTGTCTTGCTTGAATATTCTTGGGCAGATCCAAAAAAGGTCTGGATAGCAGATTCGTCAATCATCTCCACATTCTCATCATCGAAAAACAGCCAATGATCGTGGCTTTTAACAAGACTAACATAATGGCCATGATTTGGCCCGCTCCCAACATGAACCACCACAGCAAACAATGAGTACTCAGAATCAGCATCCTCCATGGTGTTGCTGAGTTTCAGTTCCAGGGGGAAGACAACACGGTAGGACAACTTTTTGTGTCTGTTTAGCTGTTCCATGAACTTGAATCGTTTGAGATGAATGACAAGAATTTGAGGTGGTTTCTTTATCTTCATCCTCTTCTGGGCTTCTTGCAAACTGTGTTTTAGGTTAGCAAAATTTTTAACATTCTTTTCTGTAATAATATGTTCATAATTATAAATGAGGATGCCTACCTGCAGCATTTGTCGCAGAAGAATTTATCTTCAGCATTCAGGGTTTCTGTGGAGCTAAAATTCTTGAGGCAGCTAGTGATTGAACTGTTTTGTTCAATATCAAGGCTTAAATCTAAGAATGTCTCATCCCTCGCAGTAACTGTCTCACACCTTAAACACCTTGTCTCGTTCGTAAGAATACCCTTCAAAAGTCAAGATCAAACCAACAATAATATGTCAAACATTAGCTATGTACAAGATAGAGACAAGTAGGACATGCTTTTTGAGCATTGAGAATAGGCCCATGAAGTTCCAAGTTCTAACCATGGAACACCAAAGTGTATTCAATATGTTTTACCTGGAAATTTTTGTGCACCCAAGTGACTGAAGGTTCCTGCTTAACATCATTGACCTGACCATTACTCGGTCCATTTGCAACACCTTCATTTGTTGCTTTCTGAAACTCTTTCTCCAATATATCAACAAGTTGATTTAGCAAAAAGTTCAGAAATTCATGAGCATCCTGCATGACAGCACCAACATTCATCAGCAGCACATGAATTATCTATCATGAAATTCATGAAAGAAATGCATCATAAAGAACATTCAGTATATTGGGCCAAGCCACATTATATTACAAGATGTCAACAGCCATTCCACTCAACATCTCGTAACAAATGAACCACAGATCTTTTTAACAAACTAAACTATGTAGCATCTTTTTCAAGATAATATCTATCCGAACAGAAAGACCCATCAGAAAAGGCAACAAATGGAAGAAGCAGCACCTCCACTGGACATGAAAAAATTGGAGAAGCCTAGCTCGAACATAAGCCACATAATGAATTAATAAAATTTTCACTCCTGGATAAAGAGAAAAGTAGAAGAGGCGATAATAATTCTCCAACTCTGAGTTCCTGACCTGAATTTCTGGAATCACTGAACCCAAGTGTTTAAAGGCAATTGCTAAGTACTGAAATGTGTGTTTGAACTTGAGAAAAGCATCTTGGATTAGATTATTAGTGAATGCATAGAAAGTCCTCATCTTGGAGAAAGGGACCAGGGCAGATTTGTCATTTTGGAAACATAGATAATTTATTCTCCAACAAAACTAGCTCAGTACCACTAAAAAGGAAGTAGAAAAGAACACATGTTTACCAGTACCACACCTGATGCAAATATCCTTGGAAAAAATTGTTTTCTTTTCTAACTCTTTGTACAAAGCGTTTTGGAGCTATTACACCTGTTTTCTTCTTTTGTGAACTTATCTGCACAAAAAACATGTTGATTAATCTCAAGAGAATGTCACCATAAAGGTTCAAGTTGACAACAACTGTAATACAGGTGTCATCTTTTGTAATAAAACCTAACTGCTGGCTGCCTGGCCCAGCAGGCCAGTCACAACCAGTCATTTGTTTGCTACATTTCTTGTGGATCATATTGGATGATGTGCGACACTGGTCGAAGTACAGTCAGTATCGTTAAACAGATAACATTGAAAATCTTCTTTAAAAATGCCATGAAAATGTGTAATTTTGAGTAGCGCACTTGTGACCATGATAAATATATATCATAAGCAACAGACTTTCCTACCATACACGCACTTGCCACTCCTACAGTAAGTTATTACAAAATCAACAGAAATATTATATTAAAAGCAGCCTAGTCTTTATAGAATTATCCCTAGCTCTGATGCCACAAAGGTAGATATAAGCTACTGAATATGGAATATTGCATTTCCCACTACCTGTAAGAACAATTCTGCAAGACATGTTAACAGATTTTCTTCTGCTTCGCCTCGGTTTTTGTTATTTGAATAATACTCCAGTAGTTGTTCACGGAATGGTACACAAAAGTAGAGTGCCTGAAAAGCAGAACCAAGTCATAACAAAAATTAAAAATATCCAAGACTCACAATAAATGAAACTATTTTTTTGCATAATAAGCAACACTGGTTTAATTATTAAACCTACTCTTCCAAAAATTGCATATACTACATACAACAATCTTATTTCTATAACACTTCTTTTGACATTTGTAAAATCTTTGATTATTATAGCCTCAAAAAACCAATTCTCTCAACAACTCGCGGCCCGCTAGCTCAAAAGCACCACCACCTACCCCTCCACCTACAGCAGTAATATTGGATACTTTTAGTTATGTAGGCGAGACGAAGCAGCAGCGAACAGATATCTAGTCATCAGTCATTTGGTGTGAAGATACCAAGAAAATGAAGGTCATGCACGTGGTAAAACCTTAGGTAAAAGAGATCAACAACACATTTTTCCCTAAATAAGATATAAACATCTTCCCAAAACTAAATCAACCAAAGCAGTATATATATTAGTTATAATTTTAAGCCCAAAGATCAGATCATCAAAAACTTTTGCAGCATACTCAATCAAAACATGCCAAGATAATTAACCTTAGGGGAAGCAAAAAACAGCATAGAAACTAAACTATCTAAATTTTCTTCCTTCATGATACATAATTGCACAATAAAGATAAGTCTATTCCTTTTCCTTCTTAAATTTATTTTTCTCTTTTGGGCATATCACAAATGTCAAACTCACTAACCTAAACCCCACAAAAAACTACGTTTTTCCAATTTCAATAAAATTATGTAAAAAATAAACCAAAAACAAAAAATCCCACAACTCAAACATAATCAAAAACCTCAAAAATCAAGAAACAGCAAGCTACCCACTTGGAGGACGCTGTTGCAATAGCAGGTATTGCCGAAATTCTCCAAGCCGAAATATCTTTCGCCTTCGGGAAACTGGTCGCCCAGAGCCTTCTCTAACTTGGAACCCGCCACACCCATTGCGAGTGTGGTACCATCCACCATATACCAGAACTCCTCTATCCCTCTAAATTTATGACCCGTCCACAATCAGCACCTATCTTCATCAATCACAATTTCGCACTTGCTTCGGTCCGATTGACATTAGTAGGGCACTTTTCTCAATCTTTTTCTTTGAATTGAAAATGGAAAAACCACGTAACAATTGTGTTCTTAAGGGGCTAATTTGTGAAATTAACGTTGCTTTCTCCACCTATTGACCAAGCATTTATGTATGTAAATATTGCAAGTGGTGTTGACTCTGCCAGGGGCCCAGGCGTCGCGTGGGCAGTGGGGCTACTGATATTCGAGAAAATCCAAGTCTGGCAAAATTAATCTTTTAAGTCTTATATTTTAGAATTGGGCAAAATGCATTTCACCCCATTACAAGTAATGTCCTTGATTGGCTGAAAACTCTACGTATGTTTTTAATTGACATAAATTTTATTGTATTTCTAAATAAGTTGCATAAAAAGATTTGCGTAGCATATTGGTGGTGCACGATTAAATTTGCAACTTTTTTTTGTTTAACTTTTAAAGCTTTTTAATGCCATAAAATAGCTTATTTGTCTTCCTATTGTAATGATAAGAAATGTTATTTATATTCTTTTAATTTGACCACTTTTTCTGGGAATAATTGCTGCAACTCACTTCAAACAATTCTTCGAAGAAACAAGAATGTGCCATTTATAGTATTTATGAAATTTTTTTATTTAAGTGTTAAACTTGATTGTGTTAATGGGTTGATAAAAGCTATTTTTTTTTTTTTAAATCAATTCTCAATTAGAAACTTGACAATGAAATAAGAGTAATGGGACAATAAATAAAATACTTTGCATCAATATAAACAAAATAGAATAAATTCAATAATTTGTACATTGGAGTTTAAAACAAAGCAAAAATTCAAACAACACAAAGTATCATAATTCTAGAAACGACACTTTGCATTAGAACCCAAAAAATCTAAAAATTCAATTAATTAGATGAAAGCACTTTTTGAAAATAAAAATAAAAATTACAGTATAAAATATGATGAAGCAGTACATTACATTCACGGTTAAGTTGGGTTTGGCATCAATGATTTCAAAACACAAAAATAATTTGACAAATAATTTGCTTTTCATTGAAATATCCTAGAATCATCCAATATGCAATAGAAAACCAAGATTAGGGCTCAAATTTGGGGTAGAGGGTTTAGGGTTTTCTCTTTGTTTGAGATAGAAGGGATGTTTGCCAACATTCAATTGGAATAGAGAAATCATGGCTTTTGACATATAAAGGAGGATATTTTGATTTTTTTGATAAATGTTAAAATTATTTAAATGGATTGGGGAGAGTAAGCAACTTATTCAGAAACACAAGGGGGCTTATACAAATTAAAAATATATAGGGAGTTTTTAGTCAATTAGACAATTTAGAAGGCAAATGCATTTTGCCCTTTTAGAATTACTGTAGTTCTAATATCGTATTGCCTAAAGCTTAATTTTTTATTTTTTTTAATTTATTGTTATTTTTCTATTTTGAATTTTGAATTCCAACATTAATTTTGTGGATAAAAATTATTAAGTTTCTTGTTGTGGACTGATGTATGAGGTGGGACTTTTATTTTTCATGATTTGAAATTTGATAAATAAAATAGCACCAAAAACATTATCTAAATTTTTCCTAATTATTTAAATGCATATTAGAGAACTACGCAAATATAAGTATGTTACCAATTTTTTTGGGCAAAGAGAATGACTCAAAAATGTAAAAATAAATAACATATGGGATTTTGGCATGAAAATTGGAAGGGCCGAATGGGGGATCATTGGTTTTGTCTACGTTTCCACCACCTCAAATCAATTTAGATACGCAACAAGGAGAATAATTTTGTATCCATCTCTTTATTTAATGTATGAAGGATTTTTGTGGGTATTCTTCATTCCTTTATTTATTTATTTATTTATTTTTCATTATATCATTTGGAAATAGATTCATAATTAATTCAAAAAAGTTCATAAATATTTATGACTCACTCCAAATAAATGTAATTCAATTCAATAAAAGTATAATGGGATTAATCTAAAGAAATACAATTAAAAAATTAGACGAAAACTAAATCAAATACAAATGATAATAAAATAAATACATAAAGAGTTGCATCCATCGCCGTTAATCTAAATAATGTAAGTCTAAATTAGCCACCACAATTCCCAATAAATGAATAAAATAAAAAATTCTTCTTAATCGAAATAAAATACTGCAGATACGTTCATAAAGTAAGGGCCTATTTGATTTTATTTACATTGTCAATTTCAATTTTCATCATTTTTAAAATTTGAAAAAAATTTGTTAGTGGAAATGAGTTGAAAATGAATTTGTATTTGGATCAAATATTGGAAATGTAATGATTATATTACTTTTAATAGGTTGTAGGTGGAGAGAGATAGAAATAATGGAATAGAGAGAGAAGATGTATATCTTATTGGAAAAAGATATATCGATTATTGAAAAATGTGTTTTGAAAATAAAAATAAAAATAATGTTGAGTGAAAATGTGTAAAAAATTATCACAGATTTAAGTTATCATAATATTGATGTTAATTATATTAATAACTAATAAAATACTCAAATTTTTATACAATATAAATACATAATAGCTTGATTTTAATAATAATCACTCTGACATCATGTAATTTTAATTATTGATTAATATAAATTAATATATAGCAAACAATTCATTCGTAAAAAGCTAAGAAATAATTTGCGTGTAGCCGGATATGCATTCTACAATATTTTTTATTATATTTTAACCATATTACTTGCATTTTCCTATTTTATGTTGAGTGAGAAAAATATTTTTGAAAGCTAAAAAAGTTGGCATGACGTACATTAACCATCACTTTAAAGGTAAGAAGACTTTATATATATATATATATATATATATATATATATGAAAGGAATATTGCTGAACCAATTGACAACTCGGTTGAAAGAATAGATTTGAATTTAAAAATTTCAAATGTATGATATGAACTTTGCGAATTCTAGTTTGAATAATTTTATATTTATGAATTTTAAATTTTTAAACTTTCATGCTGAATTATTTTTCTGGAATCAATATCCTTGTGACGCTCCAATCATGTCCCTTTTTAATTTATTTATTTTTTTGCATTGTTTCCCATATGCTTTGATTCAATGAAATATCATCTCATCATATTTGAATTAACAATGACCTGAAAATTATTAACCAACACTTAATAAACATGACTAATACATCAAAATAATCAATTATAATAGCAATAAAAATCAATAAATATCGATATATTTGATGAGATTAAAACTTAAAATGTTGTGGTGGTGACTGGTAGGGATGAAAATAGGTTAGGGTAAGTTAGGTTTTGGCTTAAATATGCTAGATTTGTTATGCAAGTGACAAGCCTAAGCCTAGCTTATTACCTATGATAGGCTTTTTTTTAAGGTTAGACCTATTCTTTTTAATAAATTCTAAAGCCTTAGCTCAGCTTATAAGCCTACCTAAGAGTCTATTTTTTACGTAGGTTTTAATTAAGTCAAAATATTACATAAATCTAAATTTTTAATATGCACCAATTTGTAATAGACCATGATAAGTGATAATTAAAATAATAAATAACAAATACATAATTATGAAAGTTCAAATCAAAGTATAAAATAGTATTATTTCAACAAAAAATAATACTGTACAACGTAAAGGATTCCATAGAGTACTAATTAAAAAAATTAAATACAGTTAGCTATTTAATATTATATTATTATTATTATTTTTTTTATGTGAAGAATATAAACGGACTAGCCTGTTCAACTTTGCAAGCTTTTAGAAGAGTCTAAGCTTAACTTATTTAATTAAAAATGCTATTTTTTAAACCTTGACCTGGTCTTTTTGTTAAATTTGGTAGGCCTAACTAGGCCATAAATAGGCTAGGCCAAAGACCCCTAATGAGTAGCCTGGCCTATTCCCATCCATAGTGATTGGTATGCATGAACAAAATTAGGTGCGAATGAAATGGTTTTAGGAATAGATGAAGTTGGGAAAGGAATGGTATCGCATAACTTATTATATGCTTGTATGTATAAGGAATCAGAAAGGAATGAAATTGTCATTCCTTGCTTGATTCCATTATGATAATTGGTGATAATCGAAGACCAATAGGAGTGTGATGAAATTTTTTAAATGATCAAATTATCCAACTTGTAAAAATATTATTAAAATAGAAGTATTTATTAGCAAATATTTTTTAAATATTACTACAAAAATCTTTTGTGAATAAGTTTGTAATTATATAGTTGTAATAGCACTTTCAATGTTTTTCGAATTATATTAGTAAATATTTGCATTTTATATTTTATCAATTGTGTCACATATGTTTACTCAAAAATAAACAAACACAATTCCTTTTATATTACTCTTTTTATATTTAGCAAGCACTTTTTTAATTATGAAAAATTATGAAATATCCTATAAATAAAGTGCTTAACTTTTTGGTAATAAGGCTAGATTGCCTTTATTGCATTAGCTTTTTTGTAATTTTAATTTAAAGAATCGTTGATGGAATCTACGACTCTTCATTTATTGGTTTTATATGCATTTTTAATCATTTGAGAATATGTGGATGTAATTAATATTGTAAATTATATGTATTTCATTAACCACGGATCAAGTTGGCGATGTTTCAACTTTTTTTATTATCAAAATTGTGAGACGCATAACTATTTTTATTTTTTCAATAGTTTATAATAATTTTTGTTAATATTACTAAACATATATATGAGTAAGAATATAATTAAATAAAAAATATATTAATAAAATAAGTTGGAGCATAATATCAAATATTTACAAAGTGATTTTTTTTTAAATATAAAAGTTTTTCGTTAAATTTTGGAGGATAATATTGCCAAAAAAATATAGGTTCATTCGGCCGAATTGAAAATAATTAAATTTATAAGGGAGGGAGGGAATAGCTAAATCCATACTTTTGAAAATGAGGATTCTTATAATAATGAAAAATTTCATTTCTAAATTATATAACATGACTTTAAGAATGTACTTAAGGATACTGATTTCCCACCTCATTTTTACACATTAATCATACCTTAGGATCTTAACCTCAGCACTCAAATTGGGCTTCAATATTGACATTTCTCGAATGTAAAATTTTCTTTCAGCTTCAATCTGTCAATTTTGAAACATAAGTGGCCTACATAAATCTCATCCGCGTAAGAATATAAATGAAGTAAATAGGTTTTGCTTTTTGATATTTAATTTTGTCCTAAACCTAAAAGAGCATCTCCAATTAAATTTTCAAAATTATATAATTAACAAGTACATACCCAAATGGTTGCTAATCTTTTATTCTATTAAGATGAGGTAAATTTTCATGGATCTATCTTTTCTCTATTGACATTGAATAAAAATTTATATAGTGGGATATCCTCCTCATTTGGTAATCGATTTCTAGGGCCGGAGTAGTTTTATATTAAGTGCTTGTTTACTTTATTTGATATTAGTTATCTTGATGCGTTTGCATCTAAAAATTGAAACATAATTAATATACATACATATATAAAGTAAAAAACTTAATGTAAGAAAATTTGAATTCATAAAATAAAATTCTTATAAAATTCATCTACGGACAAAGTATAAATATATATGTTAAAGGAGGAATGATAACTAATTAATACTATTTTTTGAATAACGTTTATATTTAAGACTTAGATGGCTATTAAGGATGCGGTAACATTAAAATATCTGCAACATACCCACAAAACAAAGCGCCACCAATTTGAGTGCAAAACTTGATATGAGTATTGCACAATTTCAAGCACGGCAAACTTTTCTCGGTGGTAACAAGAAAGACAATAAAGAATGATGAAAATGTAGACATAACATAAAAGCTAGTGCACCTCAAAATAATCGTAGCAACTATGAACTGAATTATGCAGAAATAGATGACATGCATATGCAACCGTAAGATATTTTTCGTTTATAAAGTGAGTATGAAATTGTGTTAGTGGATGATTGTGGGATAAAATAAATATTCGAAAATACACCATTAATTCTCTCACGCTTTATTAATAATATAATATGATTGATAAAATGACAAAATCATCATCTAAAATATATATATCATTAACCGGTTAATATTTTATTTGCTCCGATGGGTATGAAGCCAGGATATCCTAAATTTTAACTCATCCCTAATTGTGTGATTGCTTATAACTTCAACTTATGATAGTTACGGATATATCAATTTCATCCCTTAATTTTATAGTTATTTCCTCTTATTCTTTTTCAACCCAAAATCAAGACTCTAATTGTGTGATTGCTTAAAACCCGATTTGCTTTTGTCGAGTATTGGAAACGAGAATTTTTAATATATATTAATCTGGATAGAAAGGGTAACTCATCTATCACAAGGCAGAGGGTAGGGTGGTTGGGTATCATAGAGAGAGATAAAGAGTGATTTTGTGAAAACAAAATGTGATGTTAATTTACAAATGGAGTACGGTCCGTTTCATAAAGCAGTAGAGCATCAATTTTGCAAATAATTTATTATTCTTAATTTCTCTTTGAGACTTGACAGTTATATATTTTAGTTTTAATATATTTAGACCCATTAAAATTTTTCCATCATTTCCTATGAGCCTAGTTTGTCCTTTGACTCTCCGACCCAGTTACTCAATTAATTAAATTTTAATTTATTAAGTTTTTTTTAGTTAATTTATCTATTGCCCTTGCGGTCAAGTTTTCGTATATCAAAATGAAATGTCATCTCAAAATTTGATGAATAATGGACTTGGGATGAACGAGAAATAGCAGATTGCCTGGGAAATCCATGCCCGCTGACCAACGGAATGAACATCACTCATAAATTAAAAATACAAAATGGCAAAAAATCTGAGGTCAAAGAACATTGGACCGATCGTAACAGAAGTAGTAAAATAACTAAAAGAATAAATTATGAAAAGAGAACGCCATGGAATCTGTCGTCAAGGCTTGCGTTTTACTGGTTTTCAGCGCAGAAATCCCTAATCCGGCGGGTAAAATCAGGGGATTCGAACTGCATAAATGCTTCTTTGAAGCAACCATCAGAAAGCCCCGAAATGGCCTCGCAACAAACCGGCCCAACAGATTCATTTTCTTGGAAAAATGACGTGATAAGATCTCTCGTGCAACCGTCTATGTATATCAGAGCGGTGGAGCAATCCCCCGGATCGTCGACAACTGGTGCGGATGGAGGCAGCGGCGGCGGCGGAGGAGGAGGAGGAGGAGGCGGTGGTGATGGTTCAACTGCTGGCGGCGATGGTGGTGCAACTGCTGGCGGTGATGGAGGCGGATTCCTACGGTGTCTTGGAGGGAAATGTGGCGTCGGCGGAGGCTTCAACCACCATGGAGGTGAACGCCACCATGGGAACGGCGGCCATCTTATGGCAATGGGGGACCAACTCCTTGCTTGTGAGTTTTCATCGTCATTTACGGCACAGGTTAAACCCTCCAATTCCACCCAAAAAATGAATAAAAGTAGAAAAATTGTATTTTTCTTGACCATCATTTTTGATCAAATTGATTCCTTTGTTTGATCCTATTTATTCGTTTATTCTGAGTGGAAATGTGTAAATAAATAACCTGAGAGTTGGAGTTGAGCGAGAACTCTTCTTATTTAAATATCAATATCTCATTTCAAAACGTTATCCGATTAGAGTCACGGGAACGATCAACTTCCTTATGTTAAATAAATCAATAATTAGCCAAGTGACTTGTAGCCCACTGGCATAAGTCTCTCACATAATGTGGGAGATCAGGAGTTCGAACCTAAACGGGCTCCTGATGTGTGCGTGTGTATAAATAAAAAAAAAAAAATCAATAATTATAAATTCATTTTATATGTAAACATTTATTTAATATGTTTGCGTATGCATAGCTGCAATTTTTTTTTCTTGAATTGATATTTTATTTTTTATTAATATAATTATAAATCAAAACAAATAATAACTAAACGAATGACCAACACAGATAAAATATTAGAGTACAAACTACTGCATTAATTTATTCATGCCTCCATTTTAACTAGTTTGATTTGAGAAAATTAATATAAGATTCTTAGGATCCTCCCATCATTTGAATATTTGTAACCTTAATTTGAAATTTGGGATTGCGATATGATGATAATTTTGGAAATTGTTAGGATTGGATGGTACGATTATTGCGGTTGTTGAGGAATGAGGATATACACAAGTACACACGCATGCACAAAATCTTTTATCATTTAAAGATTCTGTTGGATTGTGGAACAATGCTGCAAGCCTTGCACCAATCACAATATCATTTCTTATCAAACCTAAATTGAGTCCAGCAATTTGAGGGGGGAAAAAGGTTAACATGCGTGACAAAACTTTGTTCTTTTCTTCTCTCTCCTTTTTTTTAATAGAGATGCACATCGAGATTTTGTTAGATTTAAATTATTAACTTCACATTTTATTTGTAAAATTCATACAATTGAATCAAATGACCACTGAATATCATAAAACTTAAAATTTGTTCCAATTATATATAAGATAATTATATCATGATTATGTTTGGATAAAATTCATAGAATTTTTTTTTCTTTCAATGTGGGTGCAAATGATTTTTTCTTTTTAAATTTGTAGAAGTTAATTTTTGAAAGTACTGAAAATTGAGTTGGAAATGAGAATAAAACCACACGGGCTTTTGGAGACATCTTGCACTTCCTCTTTTAAAATTAAATTGTGAATGTAACATACTTGAAAACATAAAAGAAAATATGACAAAAAATGTTATTCTTGAATACCTAAAGAAAAACTCTTCTATTGGAAATTTAGATGCAAAGTTGCAAGTTAACATGGCAATTGGGCAGGGCATATTCATCATTTTCTTCATATACATTGTCATATTCTTTTCTCCATAGCTAGCTTACAGACGCACAATCATACGCACATATTACGTCTAAATGTAATGCCTACCCAAATGCTGTCAATGGGTTTATTACTTTATTTTGCTTATGTTAACGAAAGAGTCACTTCATAGTTCATGTTACCAACGGTCAGCAATACTTATGCAAATATAAATGCTCCTAATGTTGCTCTAAGTTTGGACACCCACATTGAATGCTTTCAATTTTGATGTGACGTCTATATTCATCAATGGAAGAGAATCAAGAATCAGTGCATAATATTCTCATATTTCAATTTAAATTTGATCTGAGTCAAACTTTTGACTAACCTCAAGTACTTAAAACCTCAAACACTATCCAAAAAATTAACTTTGAGGATTAAAGAAACAAAAAAAAGGCAAGCCTTTTGACATTTTGATCAAAATGAGCAAGAACGGGCAATTGTTAGTATTGCGTATACTCAAAAAATATCCAAAAATTCCCTTTAGGAATTAGAAAAGTATTGGGTCAAACGTCATATAAGCTCTTCAAAAACCGAATCGATTATTCGAATTGTAGGAATATAATATCCTGCAAATGTATGGATTGGATAGCTAATCAATTTGATCCTTCCAATCGAGTAAAAGAATGAAGTAAAGATTGTCATTTTTCTCCTACTCTCTAAGTTTGACCTAACCATTCAAAAATTGAATATGGATCTACTTTTCTTTCTATTTGAGCTACTTATTAATTACTCTCCAAGAGGCACCAGCGCCCTCATCTACAATATAGAGCCTCGGATCACCTTTGAAATCCACTCTCCTTGAGTACTATTAGAGCGAAGGGCCCCCCAAATTCAATCCATTTTTCCTATATAAATGTGGTTTCTTAAGTTGCAAATATTGTGCTATTGAATTGGAGGAACTTTTAGCAGATAGAGGCAATTGGATTATAGTAGTAATTTTGACCAAAAAAAATGTTAAATATTAATCTTGAATAATTTGTTAGGAAGTCCTCAAGGTACTATATAGTTCAATAAAGGATGATTTCCAAATTCTGACTAATGATGGTTATTTTAGTGAGGTAAAACTTCTTGGTTTCAACTTGAAGATCTAAGTCGACTAGAAAGATAAAGAATTGGAGGATGTGGGACATATCTTGCAGTCAATGAGCAAACATTAGGCTATTCGAGAGGGTCCTTGGCTCTTAGCTAAGACCCTCTGATGTTTAAGTCAGTTCTCAATCTGGAGATAATTTGACAGAGTAACAACTTAGAGAGCGTATGTCAACATACCTTCATCTCTAAAAGAGGGGGTTATTATTGTGTTTGCCAAGGGGTAAAAAGATAAATTTCTCCTTGATATAAGTCAGACATTCTCTTCTCTAAGTAGGGGTAACTTAGGTTTTTTCAACCTAGTCCAGAGCCTTACAGATGGCCGACTGGCAAGAAAGGGAGCCCTTACCATCATTAATGTGAAGGTGATGTGTTGTCAAGCCATTTCATGCGAACAAGATGGTAGTTAAGGCACATTTATTGCGGACGTGATGGGTGGTAGGCTTCCCCAATCAAGAAAGTCCGAACTTTGAGGTCGATTTGGTCTTCCTAAAATGTTATCACTTATGGGCCTATTAGGCCTACTACTAGGTTTGCACCTACCCATATCATAAGTCCCCCTCACTCCATAGTCCGATTGTGTAGTAGTCGGAGTGAGGACTAGTTTCTTATGTTGGCATGAAATCGACTAAAATTTTGGCTTGTAGGTTGATTAGAAATGCAAAGGTAGGAAAAATGTTTTTGAATCTTGACCAAGTTTGCAAAGGCAGGAATCATTTTACAAGCGGTTATACATTTATTAGTTGGTTATCGATGAAATTAATTGGATGAAATTCTGGGCTTGCCTATAAATAGTTGTTTTCACCATTCATTTTTTACTTCTACTGCACCAAATTGTGGTTGAGCTTTGAGGATTTTTGGTTGAGTTTTGAGCAATCTTCAAAGTTTAATTCTTTGAACATAGTTTTCATAAGTCTTCCTCTTTTTTTGTTTAAACTTTTCTGTCAATTATCTTCATAGTATGTCAACTTCAAGTTTTGATTCGGGGCCTTGACTAATGGGGTAAGTTCAAGTGAGTCATCCAATGGGAATTTAGGATCTCTTGGTTAACTTGAAGTAGGTGTAGTAGAAGGGGTACTGGAAGTGAATGAGGGAGTGGGCCCTTCTAGCCCTATTGGTGACGATGCTGGGCCTTCTGAGCCTATGACAAAAGAGGCAAGGCACTCGGTGGAAGCTGATGAGCCTCCCACATTAACGGTTAGACTTTTTACTACTACCCATTACAGTGAAATTATGTCAAAAGTATCATTGAATAATCGTAGATTGATTAAGGTGAAGTACCATATTTCAAATGAGTTCGAGTTAATCAAAACTAGAGTGGGGGATAGAATCCACACCTCTCCTAAAGGGTGTATAACTATCTTTGCGGATGCTATAAAGTGTGGCCTTTAGTTTCCCCTAGCTAACCCTATAGTTGACCTACTAAGAGGTCTCCAAGTTTGTATAATTTAGCTATTGCCCAATTGCTTCTCGCTTCTGTGCAATTTTACTGTGCTGATGATAATTTACCAACAGTCTATTCATAGGTCAATTTTAGTCATTTATTTCATCTTCTGATGTCTTAGAAGTAGGTTTTGTTGGAGAGTCGGGATTTTATTATTTAACTGCTTGACCCTATAGAAAAATCTTTGGAACCCCATCCTTCTCTAGCGGCCAAAAGTGGAAAGAGATATACTTCTATGTTTAGTCACCCAATGGGTTTAGATTTAACATTCCAAGAGAATGGATGATGGGTAGGGTCGATATGAACTTCAACGAGAACTTATCGTGGAATAACATTTTTATTTGTGATCTTCTTGAGTTTGGTGAGATGGTTGTCTCTGAATTCATAAAAGAGAGAAAGTTGGCCCTTGAGAGATTGCAACCACTTTATTGAGATTGTATCTTAACGCACACTTAGGTAGAACTAACTTACCAAACTGATTTGATTCGTTATTACTATTTGTTAATCTTTCTAATTAAAATATACTTTTTTTTGTAGGTCAACCAGTCATGAACCATACTAAACAAATTGTGATGCAAAAATAATAGAGGGCACAAGAGTGTCAAGAAGCCACAACAGCTCGTCCAAGAACTACACAACCTGCTGCTATAGTCGAGCCACCACCCTAACTTATTTCATCGCCTGTTGCCCAAAGTTTAGGAGTGGCGAGTAGCCTACCCCTCAATAGAAAAGGAAAGCAATTGAGGTTGAGGTGTAGAGGGAAACTAAGAAGAGTGTGGTCGAGAAATGAAAGAAAAAAGTTGTCAATGTCAATACTGGTGTTTATGAGATACTTCCCCAAAGTGTTTGTGCAACCTTTCGACCTTCCTTGAACCTCACTTCAGACCAAAGGTTGGGGTATTGAACACTGCAATAATGATGGGTGTTGGCTCGACCTCAGTGACTACGCTAGTCTATTTCAAAAGAACTAAGTTGAGATATTTAATCATAAGTAGCTGGATGTTTTGAAAGCCTTTGCATACTGTGTGAATATAGTAAAGTTTCTTGTGGAATTTAATTTTCAAATTTCATAAAAGCGATTCTCTTGTAAGTTGTTTGAATCTTTGCAGGTCGGGTAATAGGGTTATAACCTTTATTGGCGGTATGAATTATACAAGACTTAGCACCAAAGGCTGGTGGAAAAGTGTGAACAACTTGAGAGAGAGCAGAATGAGCTGACCAAAATGAAGATGGCTTTATTATAGTTGAGAATGGCATAATTGACGAAGCAAGTTGAAGAGAAAGATGTTGAACTGCTGGTTGCTGTTGAGGCAAAGAGCTAGGTAGAGAAACAATTGAAGAAGTTAGTGAAAGGTTTCTGAGTCTGGTTGAGCTCAAGGGTATAAGAGTTGCTAGCACTATGCGAGGACAGAATTTTTCAAAGCGCTGCTTGGCATTTGGAAAGAGGTCATGCAATAGTTTATGCTTAGCTTAACTTTTGCCAACATGAGCATGACATTTAAGCTGGATGATGCCAAGGAAACATTCAACAAAGTAGTAAAATAGCTTAAGTTTCTTGGTTAAGAGTTCTAAGCAGAAGATAAGGTGCAATTTGATATGATGAAGAATGAGCATCTTGAAGCATTCGACAAGAATGCTCCCCTTAAAATGGCTAAGGTTGCTATTGTTCCTCATCTTCCATAAGTAGTTGTAGTAGGGGAAGAAATCCTTTTTGCTGGCAAGTTTGCCTTGGATATAAAGAATAATAAGGTGAATGTGACAATCTTCTTTCCTGTTGAGGGATGCGTCTTCTTAATAGAAAAGGCTGGGTCATCTCTACCCATGGGAGCGTCCTAACTTGGGCTTGAGCAAGAGGTCGAGGGCCCACTGCTTGATGTTGGAATTGATATTACTGATGAACTCAATAAACCATTAATGAGGTGGCTGCGAAAGCTGCTACTCTACTAAGAGAGGGTACTAGGTCCAATTAGAGTTCTTCATTTTTTGCTATGTAATTATTTACTTTCTAAATGATGTATAGCCCCTATGGGTATTGGTATGACAATTACAGTTTTATAAAGCTTTATTTGATTATGTTTCTAGTTGAATTTACTTTATCCCGAGTGATTTATTTTATGTAAATCATTTTTTATAATTGACCTTTGTTTTATTAATTGTACTATACATGGATTTGATAATGCGACTACAGGGTCGACTTGAACTTTGATTAATAATTAGATCATAAACAAATTTGATCATGCAACTATGGGGTTAACTTGATCTTTGATTAATAATTACTTTATGAATAGATCAGATCATGTGAGTGTAGGGTCGACTTGAATATATGACTATGGGTCACGGTATTATATTTATTAGGAGAACTCATTCCTTTTGTGCAATTAAATTTACACATAAAGTATGGTTCTTCCCATTTTAGGTCAAGCTTGCCTACTTTTTTTGGGACTTCAACTTTCTTAAGGATTAGGTTTCCAACCTTGAAACATCTTTACTTAACACCTTTATCATAATGTTTTGCCATGATCGACCTGTATCTTTGCATTATTGTAAAAGCTTGTTGTTGGAGCTTATTAATTGTTTCAAGGTTAAATTCTTTTTTTGCTTCATTCCTGATTGGGCTGTAATTTATAACTTGAGCAATATGTTGGATTAACTCAGTTAGAACAATTTCTTCAGAGACATAAATCAAATTGTATGGGCTTTGCCTTGTGGCTATTCTCGAGGTAGTTCGATAAGCCCAAAGGACACTTGGTAAGTCGTCTGCCCAACTGGCTTTAGAATCTTCTAGTCAAGTTTTGATGTAACCTAGAACAGTTCTATTAGTGACCTTTGTTTGACCATTTTCTTACGAATTTCCCACAAAAGTGAAATATTACCTAAGTCCAAGGCTTTCACACTATTCTTCCACCTCTTGCTTTAGAATTGGATGTCAGTTTTAGATATGAGTATTTTGGGCAGACCAAAATGGCAAATGATATTTTTCCACAAAAAACTCCTTATGGCAACATCTGTTATGTTGGGTATGACTTCTGTTTTGATTCATTTGTGAAATACTTAACTACCACTATTATGTACTTCCCTTACCTTATAGTTTTTGGGAAAAATCCAACTATGTTAACTCTCCACTAGTCAAAAGGCCACTTGATTTGCACTGGGATGAGGGTTGCGGTTGGTTGATGTGAGATATTGCATAGATTTGGCAAGATAGGCACCTTCGTGTAAAATTGAACATGTCCTTATGCACAATTAGCCAAAAATATCCATGTTTGATGACCTTGTGAGCTAATGCATGACCTCCCAAGTGGTTTCCGCAAATGCTAGTGTGGATCTCCTGTTGGACCTCCAGTCCTTAGTTTGATGTCAAGCACTTTAATGGTGGTCTAGAAATGGACCTTTTATATAACTAGCCAAACTCATCAAGAGTGAATTTCACTAAGCGTTCGCGTAACCTGCGAGCTTTTGCTTTATCTTTTGGCAATTTTCCTTGTATGAGATAAGATATTATTTCATCAATCCAACTTTGGCTCGTCTCCTTGATGGCCAAGACTTGACTCTGATGAAAGTCACATATAGTAAGGTTGTTTGAAACCAAAAAAAGAAATAACCCTTTTCTTTGTACCTTTTGTTGAGCTAGCAAACTTGAAAAGTGTGTCTACTTTTTCATTTTTCAACTTGGGCACTTGATTGAGTGTGAAGTTTTTGAATTGTTGTTCAAGCCTTTTGACCCCTGCTAAGTTGGTATTCCTAGTTGTTTCTTTCACTTCAAAGTTTTCTCCAAATTGCTTTGCAACCAGTTGTGAGTTTGTGATGGCTTCTAATCGCTTGCCCCCTTATTAAAGGCCATCTTAATTCTTGCGATGAGCACTTCATGTTCAGCTTCATCATTTGTCACTGGTAGTTGAGCTTGATTGTAAAATTATATTCCTCAACTTGAGAAGAACACAGGGAAATACTTGCTCCTACCCCTGTGTTTGTGGCTAAGCTGTCAACATAGAAGGACCAAACTTGTTGTTCTTGTTCAATTACTGTGGGGAGGTTGATACACTCTGCCATAAAATTAGCTAATACTAGGGCTTTTATAGTGGTATAGGGTTGAAACCTGATATCAAATTATCCCAATTCGATAGTTTATTTTATCAACCTTCTTGACGTATTGGGCTTATAGAGTACCTACTTTAATAGTTGATTTATCAAAATAATGATGGTGGGTAACAAGAAACAAGGCCTCAACTTGTGCATTGTTGTGATCAAAGCAAGTGAAAATTTTTTGATATGCAAATAGTTATGCTGTGGCTTTGTAAAACTTTGCTAATATAGTATATTAGCCTATGCGAACCCTATTGAGTGGAAATTAAAATTGAACTAACTGCTGTCGCCAAGACTGCCAAGTATAGACTTAGTACTTCTTTGACCATAGGCTTTGCGAGTAACGGCGGCATGGTTAGGTATTGTTTGAGTTCAACTAGAGCATGGCCACACTTTTTAGTCTACTAAAACTTTCTCGTGTTTCTAAGGATCTAAAAGAACATCAATTTTTTATTTGCTAAGTGAGCAATGAATCGACATAGAGCAATAATTCTTCCAACTAGCCTTTACACATCTCTCATTGTCTTTGGCGGTGGGATATCTTGAATTGCTCAAATCGTTTAGGGATTAGCCTTAATACTTCTTTGGCCGATCATATAGCCCAAGAATTTCTCACCTCTTACTGCAAATGTGCATATGTTTGGGTTGAGCTTTATGTCGAATGCTCTTAATATTGAAAATGTATGGTTGAGATCGACTAAGTGGTCTGATTCTATTTCAATTTTAACAATCTTATCATACACATAGACTTCTATAGATCGGTCTATCTCATTCCTACACATGAAGTTAACCAGCCTTTGATAAGTCATGCTAGCATTCTTTAATACAAACAGCATGACTAGAAAATAATATACACTATTTGGGACCACAAAAAGGTTTTATCTCAATCTTCAAGAGCTATGAAAATTTGGTAATATCCTTGAAAGGCATCCATCATATTCAAAGAGGGCACAACCTACTGTTGATCAACTAATAGATCTATTCAAGGCAATTGATACGTGTTTTTAGGGTATGCTTTATTAAGATCAGTAAAGTTATTACACATTCTCCATTGCCCTCATTTTTATGGACAAGGACTATATGTATAACCAACTAAGATATTGTATTTTGACTATGTAGCATGCCTCTAAAAGCTTGTTAACCTATTTCTTGATTATTTGGCACTTTGTTACATTAAAAGTTTTGGTCTTTTATTTGACTGGCTTGAAGGATAGGTCAACATTGAGACATTAGACAATGACTTGAGGGTCAATTCCATGGAGGTCGATTGCTTTCTATGCAAAAACATCAATATTCTTTCTAAGAAAATCGTCCAACATGCATTCCATGTTATGCCCCAAGCTTGTTACTATTTAGGTTCTCTTGTCAAGATTTTTAGGGTTGAGTTCTATAATTTTGAATTCTCTAGTGGGCGCGATTCTAGTGTTTTCCCTTTTTCTCTTCTTACTGACTTGTCCCTCCTTAGATTCCATTACTGGGATGTCCCTCAAAGGTTTCAATTTTGGTTGAGGTTTTTGTTCATTGGCCTCAACCAAAATGGTGTAGCAATGCTATGCTTCTTTTATGTTGCATATAAACTCCCCTATCCCAGCTGTTGTCGAAAATTTGACCTTCATGTGATAAGTTGATAGTATTGCCTTAAATCATTGAGTTATAATCTCCTAATTATGGCATTGTAAGTAAAAGGTACATCAACAACTAGATAGTTGATCATGAGGGTGCGCTTTTGGGTACCTCACCAAAAGATGTGGATAAGTTTATTGATTCGGCGGGTATAATCTTTGACCCCCAAAATTGACTAGTGGTGTTCGAACGGGCTTAAACCTTAACTTTCCTAGCTTTATTCTGTCCAAAGTTGACAAGAAAGTTATGTTTGTAGAGTTTCCATTGTCAACCAGGATCTTCCTGACCTTAAAGTTTACTATTTCAATGGGAACCACCAATACATAATTCAACTTACTTTCCATCGCTTTGCCTCCCAAGTGAGAGAAGTTGGAATCTAAAAGGGATATGGGGTCTGCATTGGTGGAAAGCTTGTAGATTGTCTTAACCTGTATTCACTTAGTGGATTCAAGATGTCTTTAGGCTTGCCTCCTTTCTAATTTGGAGTCCCTTTAGTTGGTCCTCCTACAATAGTATTAATAACACCTCTCAAGGGGTGGCGTTTCTCTTTAACTTTCTACTTTCCCTTGTCTTTTTTTTCTCGAGCTGATTGATCCTTCTCTACGAGAAGTCTGGTTGGCTCAAGCCATCACTTGTAAGGTTTTCTCATTAATATATTTGTTGAGGTGGCTTTATCGGATGGGATGTTCAATTTTGTCCTGAAGGTTAAAACAATTCTCTGTGTCATGGCCTTTTTATCTGTGAAAATGGCAATATTTTTTGTGCTTTTTCATGGCTTTAGTCTTATTGAGCTTTCTTGGTCTTTTCAATATGTTATCATTTTGTATTGTAAACAAGATCTCTCTCCTATAAGTGTTGAGTGGTGTACTATTGTGAAACCACTTTATTAGAGATCAGTAACCTTTTTCCTAGTGCTTGTCATTTTTCTTTTTGCCTTTCTTCTTGTCACATTCTCCACTACCATACTTCATTTTTTCATTTCCTTCTTAGTCATGTACTTCTCTATGAGGTTAAGAAGCTCCTCCATTATTCACGATCGCTCCTTGACCAAAGTGTTGGCATATTTCTTATATCTCAGTCCCAAGAATATGACATCGATAAAAAATTCTATCCTAGGGTTGTCGATTTTCAGCACCTTAGTGTTGAACCTAGAGAAAAAACCTCAAAGAGATTCACCTTTATCTTGCTTAACTGTGTATAGATGAGTATGTGGCAACTTTGCTTTTCTTCTGCTGGCCAATTAGTGAAGGAACTTATTGCAAAGCTGGTCATAGAAAAATAGGAAGATAGGTTCTAACTTGGCAAACCATTCAAGAGCTATACCCTGAAAAGTTGTGACTAATATTTTGGCTATGTAGCTGTATCATGTGCTTGAATTGTAGGAATGTTCATTGGGGTCAACTAACCCATCATATTTAGGTAATCTAGTTGGAATTTTTGCATTAATTGTGATGTGCTCATCAATTATTTCCTAGATGAAAGGGGATTCCCTTTTTCATTGATATCTATGGTCGTTGTCAAATTGAGTTCTTTCAACATTTCTTCTTGAGATCTCCTCCAATCTCCTATTCAGCTGTTGAACTTGGTGTGAAATTTTTTCCTATTCATCTTTGTTAGCTCTAGATAGGTCCCGATTATGTTAAGGTCTCAGGCGTTCGACCTGCTCGTGCTACTGAGCTCGATTGGGTAGAGCAAAATGCTCTACTAATTGGCTACTTCTTCTTGAGGTTGGTGGTGAGCCTCGTCATGAGGAAATTAATTAGGATTCAAGTCTCATATACTAGGATTTTGACGAGTATCATTTTTTATTTTGTCCACCCATAGTGGTCTCTCTTCTTGGTGTGAGGGATGTGGTGTGGCATTAATTGTAGTAATTGGTTGATTGTTGTGCCATTGCAAGGAGATAAATAACTACATGAAAAGTTGGGCAAAAATTTGGTTATTGATCATTTGCATGAGCAGAGGGATGGTCAAAGTAACAATTTGTTTTGACTACGAACTTGGACCATCAACCTACTGGTCCAATTGAGGTTGTGGTGGTGATGATCCACGATTACTCTGTCTTTTGGAAGTAGTTCGCCATTTTTCAACTGTATATTCCACTTCCCACAAACGTGGCCAAATGATAATAGTTATTTTAGTGAGGTAAACTTCTTAGTTTTGACCTGAAGATATAAGTTGACTAGAAAGATGAAGAATTGGGGTATGTAGGTTGAATCTTGTTGTTAATGAACAAGCTTTAGGCTAGCCAAGAGAGTCCTTAGCTAAGAACCTCCGATGTTTAAGTTAGCTCTCGACTTAAGGATAATTTGACAAAGTTACGATTTAGAGTGTGTGTGTTAGCATACCTGCATCTCTGAAAGAGAGGGTATTTATAGTGTTTGGTAAGGGGTAAAAAGATTTATTTCTCTCTGATATAAGTTAGACCTTCTCTTCTATGAGTAGGAGTACCTTAGGTTTTTTCAACTTAGTCTAGAGCCTTACAGATGGGCAGCAGGCCGAAGAGGGAGTCCTTACCATCATTAATGCAGAGGTGATGTGCCGTCAATTCATTTAATGTGGATAAGATGATGGTTAAGACATATTTATTGTGGATGCGAGTCAAGAAAGTTCGACCTTTGAGATTGATTTGGTCTTCCTAAAACGTTATCACTCATTGGCCTCACGCTAAGTTTTATTGGACTTGCTACTAGGCGTACACCTATCCATATCACCAACTATATATATTACTTACATATCTTGATAAAACTAATGACCAAATCTATTTTTTTCATGTACACATTAGCTAGTGGCCTTTGACAAGTTGAGTGTTGCAAGATTGACTTTATCAAAGCCAATTTGTGATTTATATGCCTGTACTTTTCTAGATTTTGGTTAATCTATATCATAGATAAATTAATTACTAACAGTGATTCTTTTTCGTACGTTTTTGATTGCGCCTAAAATATCATTGTTTTAATTTATTAGTCTTTATAACTGCAATTTATAATTAAAGCAATTAAGATTGATAATCCACATATTGTATGCTTTATTATAATTTTTTTTGTTTATATAGAAATGTATACAAATGTATTGAAATTGTTAAAAGAACTAGCGTTATATAAAAAAAAAAACATAAATAAATCTTATTCTCTAAATAAATAAATAAAATTTATGAGTCAATGACCTCCAAGAGTATTGTGTATAGAATTCGCCTTGAAATATTGTTTACTTTTTTATTTTTTTTCAAACTAATTATCCACGAGCTAATTGAGTTTGATTTTGAGTTTATCTATGTTCATGATATGATGCCAAGTTTGAGTACTTTGCCTTTCCATCATTTTGACATTGAAGAATGATAATCACTTTGACTTTTATAGAGATCCACTTGAAAGAAAGAAGTATTATAATAAAACCTAAAGGCTTCATATTCATCATTCGCTAACTTTTAAAAGTCAATTTGCAGCAATTAGGTTTTTAGATGGCGGTGTATCAATGTGAATCTTTTGTGGGGTTTTATATAGATAAGTATCATATTTAAAAGGGGGCTGGGGTTGGTGGGGTGGAGCACTTAATGTCTGGTGCAGTGGAGCTAAAAGCTACTCTTACATAAAAATGTTGATTTCTCGTTTCTCTTTCCTTCTCCCCTCTCTTTGGTTAATCACTAAAAAGTGTTGAATTTCATTTGGTTAGGCATTACTTCGGCCTTGGTTTGACCGACATAAGGGTAAAAATTGCTTCATTTTTTAGGAGCCTTTTGTCTAGGGCTATTAATAAGTTGAATTCGAAGTGAATTATGTTGGATAATAATATATCTTATTCGAATTCGATTTAAGATTTTATAGGATTTTAATTGGTATAATTATAGTTGAATCTAAATAAAAATTAGATATAAAAAAAATGCAAATCCAAATACTCCCAAAATCATCATATATTTGTTATTTTCCTAGAAATTTAATGGAATCTAAATCCAAAATATTTATCCTTAAAAAAATATACACACAATAGGTTAACGAATAAATTTTCAAGTCTATTGTTTATTTAAAAATAAAAATAAAATATAACTTAATCACATTCATTTATCAGATCATTGTATTTTAAGTTCCCTTGCTAACAATAACACTTATTTGGTATGATAAATGCGTAGTTATATTTGATTCTTTAATCAACTAATTGTAAATTTAAACTTTTATATAAAAAAAAGAAACTCATTTTGACCAAATCGAGATTTGCATTGCATTTTTGCCATATTATGACATTCAGCTTCTACTCATTATTCTTCCCACATCATTTTCTATTATGAAAAATAGAGAATCAAGTGATGCAATTATAATGCAGATAAGCTCAAAATTTAACAGTTTATATGAAAAATACTTGACTTAGATATTGTATAGAAGCTCATTGCTTCCTACATCCAAAATCATTTTAGCAATGCTATAGGACCATGTGAGTACATATGTATAATACTACATGTCTTCATATTTGGATTAGTAATGGATCAGATCGAGTCAAATCTATATTTACTTAATTTATTTGAGATTACGAATTTTTTTAATTGGATTATATCTGTGAATATTTTATCAGTTAAATATTTTAATTAATTAGATCAAATTCAAATTAAAACTCGCTCTATTGACAATCCTACTTTTATCTAACGAAATTTGAACACTTTTGACATTTTATATATATTCCTCGTAATTTTATGAATCTTATTATGTAATAACATAAGGATTAAGAGAAAAGGCTTGGATTGCTAGGGTTCGAGACCTCAAATTCAACTCATACTGACGTATGAGTATTAATTTAATTTATTCATAAGTTTTTCTTTTCCAGATAATAAATTGTACTTAAGTAGCCGGCCATAGTACTTCGCCAAAATCTAAATAACTAACAATTGCTGTTATGTCGAAATCCACTCAAGGTTGCAGAAGCTTTTTTAGGTGGCAATATAACAAATAATTGCTTTTATGTTGAACTTCCTCTCACGTTGCAACAGGCCTAGATGCCAATGAGAAGTAGCCATTCTCATTATAATCAATTGCAATGTTTTCTAAAATAAACCAACTTAGAAGGTGGAGTAAATATTGAAAAACAAGTAATATTTTACTAACTCAAGATTATGATTCATACAAGTTAACGCTAAGATGCATATTCTTTTCATAAGATATTTTTTTAATTACAAATTTTGGCATTTAGTGCTAAAATCATTTTTTTTTTTTTTAACTTGGAAGAATGCAATTGGTTGAGAATTAACCATCTGTCTTATGGTGCTTGTTGTAATGCAACGCAACCACCTCAAGTTGATCATAGTTTTATGGCAGTGTTTTGTGCAGTCAAATATATAAGAAAATAAAATTGTGCCTTTGATAACACCTATAACTTTTAGGTTAATGAAAACCTATTGATTCTAATAATAAATATGAATTTTTATATTAGCATTTCAAAATACACTATTATTCTCTTACAATTGGATATCAATTACTTAAAAAAATTAAATAATGCACCAAACTAATAAATTTTTTAGCATAAATGTCAACCTCTTTTATAAAAATTAAATAAAGAAAAAAAAGTGGATGATTTCAGTACCAAAAATTATCAAAATGGATTTTATTTTGCTGAGATATATTAGCTAGATTTGAGCCCAACATTAACTAATTTATTTCAGTGCTTAAAGTATTTTGGGTTTTATTCCTCAAAGATTTGTGTCTCCCCTAAGATTTATTTATTTATTTATTTTGAAAAACCCGAATAATCACTATATATATTTTAATTATTTTATTAATATATATTTATACTTCTCAATCATTATAATAACAAAATATATCGGATTAAATTTGTTTTATTCTTTATATGTAGTGTTGCTATTGATTACTCTTTCTTTAACATAATTTTAATTTATATTGCCCCTAAACTACATAACTAATATTGATAAATAAAAATACTTAATTATCACTTAATTTGTTCTTTCATCTTAAAATAGAAAAATTAATTTGACTCTCAGTTTTATTTACTGGCCAGTAACTTTAATAAATATAATTAAATTTCAAATAAATTTAAAATAAATAAGTAATTAGAAAGTTAAATATGATTTCAACAATATAGAGACGAAAACATTTAAATTTAAAATTATTTGACATAAATTTATAATAAAACCATCCTATATACTGCTTTAGAAATCATCTTGTGTGTGTGTATATATATATATATTTCTTGTTCCCATTCAAAAGTTATAAATCAAATTAATATACTTTATAAGATTATTTTATTTTTTATTTTCTAATTTTGAATTCACTTTTAAAAAAATAGCTGTGCGTTGAAATTATATTAGTTAATTTGTTTTTAAGTTTTTAGTTCAACGCAGAGCAATTAAATTAAATGATATCAACTAATTTGACCTCGGATTTTAGTACTTTGAAACTAGTATTGAATTAACCATCTACAAAAAATCAGTACTTTAAACTAGATTACATAAATACCTATGGAATTTTCATATACTGAGCTTCCATTAAGATATTAAATTTTATATGTACTCATCATTATTGTCAACTGCTATTGCTTACTATTAGAAGACCGTTTGTAAATAAAAGAAATCATTTATTGTTAAACGTTATATTATTTATTTGATAATAATAAAGCTTATGTTTTAATATTTATAGGCAACATATACATGTTTATAATTTTTTATAAACGAATTTAACTCAAAGGCATTCTGTTTATTAATATATCTACACATAAATTTGAATTAATTAAGATGCATTTGATGTCGCAAAATATAACAAACAGTATATTTGTCAATAGTCGAGAGGTTGACCAAAGATGAGAGTTTGGGTGAGCATTTTTTGGATTAGCCGGTTGAACCAAGTATGGGTGTGGAGGTCGTTAGGTAGGAAGTTTTAGTGTATAGGTAGGTGTTTGATCTCATTAATTCATCCCCATAGCAATAAATGAGGGGTATTTATAGTGGAGGGTTCAATTGGCTTGATACTGTAGGGTCTATATGTCTAGTTTTTCAAGCATATAGGTCGCTGCTTTGAAGGGCTAAGATCTTTAGGGCAAATGGATCCAGGTTGGGGGTCTGGTTGACCCATTTAAAAATATGTGGACCCTAGGGTTACTTTGGGGTTTTGGCTAGGAGTAAGGGTATTTTAGTCTTTTAGTAATCTTCTCTTATCATTTATCCTTCGGATCCTCTTTGCGTATTCCAAGGTTCTAACCCTTATAAATAGATGCTCCTGGTCTCATTCCCTCCTTTCATTTTCTTGCTTTTACATTGTTCCTATAGATCGAAAAGTTTGACCTCCTAGTAGAAAGCCCAACCTTCCAAATAAACATCGACCCAGCCATGAGTAGCAGTCGATCTCTCAACCTCCAGCCAGCATCAGGCTAATAGCAAATAGGTGTTGACCTTCCAACCATGTTTATTATTTTTCTTCACAGTTTTGTAATTTTGTACCATCGTTGTTTATTATTTTATTATTTTCATTCATTAACTGCGATAGCTACTAGATGGCCAATAACTCATCTTCTCTTGCTCTCTCTCTCTCTCTCTCTCTCTCTCTCTCTCTCTCTCTCTCCCCTATCTAGGTCGGCTAGGAATAATAACACATCGTCATTTTTATCTTCTTTGTCTTTGAGCTCTGACTAAGGTGGTTGTGATGCTGGGTCACCTCATCATTTCTTTGTAGACCCCTACAATGAGAGCGATCCCCTTAATACTCCTAGTAAGATTGGCGCTAAAGTTTTTGTTTCCCTTCATAGTAAATTCTTTATTTTAGAAAGCTATAAGATCATAATGCCTCAAGCTGGTCAGCAAATGTATCAACCTCCCCCTAATTGCCTAGCTTTCCATATTCTCATTTTAGATTCTAGTCTAAGGTTCCCGATATCTGAACCTCTAGCTAATATCATTAGGACTTTAGGGGTTTACCCAACCCAACTAGTTCCGAACTCTATTCGTAATATTTTGGGCTTCATAATAATCATGCGTTGCTTCAACGTTGAGCCTTTCTTTATCAATTTTTGGCATCTTTTTCATGCTCTTCAACTCACTCGAGAGATCGGGGATTTTACTACATAACAGTTCATTAGAGTTTGAAATTTTTGACTAACCTCCTGAGCTTCACTGGCTTTTGGCGTCATAAATAGGTTTATATCGAAGCTCCCCCAGATAACCCATAGAACGTTCTTCGCGAGTGGCAAGATGACAAGCTGACCTTCTCTTCCAACAATGAACCTTTGTGGGATGAAGGTTTCAGTGATGAGTGCTTAACTGCTCAATGGTTCAACTTCTAGACCTTCTCTAGCGAAGAGACTCTTAAACTTGTTGACCTTTCGCCTGTTCAGCTCTGACCTAGGAGGTTGATTGGTAAACATGTCTCTTTTTCTCTTTATTTTTTGTACCTCCTAAACTTGTTCTTACTTGTTCTTTTTTTGCAAAAATCATAGCCCTTAAGGCAATGACAACCAACATCATGAAATAGAAGAAGACAGAGGCTGCTGTGGCTAAGAGAGTTAAAAGGGGTGAGGGGACATCTGTTGCTGCTTTAGATGAGGGCTCTGGACTTGTTGATCCCTTAGATGATACGATGCTTACTTCAACCGACACAACCCCTCAGCAAGTATCGGGGGTGATTTCTTTCAACCCCACACTGCTTTGAGCAGTTTCTTCGACCTTTGAGGAGTTAGTGGGCACAGACTTACCAATTGAAGGTCTTGTTGAAGATGTTACAACCTTTGAGGTCGAGGTCGAGTGAGCTCCAATTGACAAAGAGAAAGGGAAGGTCGGAGTTCACCCATCGTCGCCTAGTTTGGGCAGTTGTTCTTCTTAATCTGGGGGCCTCATTATTCACATAAAGTATTGTCATAACGGTGGATCTTCCAGCCATTCAGGCGCTCCCCCAACGACCATTGCTCCTCTTCTACTTGTGCCTCCAGTGTGTCTTGAGGCCTTAGAGAGGGCTCATCGATTGTCTCAAAGATAGGAGATATTACGCTTGGTTGCTCATCAGAATGTTGCCATACCTCAACCTTCTGTCAACACCTCATCCTTCTTGACAAGTGATGTTGGAGCTGGGTCGTAAGACTTGTATGGTGGTTTTCAATGTGACCAAGACTAAGCAATGCTATTGTCTACCTACTATTTCTTTGTGGAAGAGCATCTAGCCCATAACTTGATGCAAGTAAGTTGTAAAACATATCGTGCATTTTTTTTTACCTTATTCTTGTTATTGTATCTTACATTGTTTATTCTATTTTTACAACCATTGCAGGTAGTAGCCTTTGCCTGTCAACTAGCTTTACAATGTACATTTCTTTAAGATCATTGTGTAATCAAATAGACGATGTTCGTTAAGAGCTGGAGAAACTAAAAAAAGAGGTTTTTACTTATGACTGCATCATTATTAAGAGAGGTTGGTGGATCGAACGCTTGGAGAAGGAGGTCGAACAGTTGAAGAAAGACCTAGCAAACTCCAAAAAGAGATCTGCAGACTTCTCTTCTTAGATGAGCGCTGAAAGGAGGTTCAGTACATGGAGGGGTGAAAGAGGGGTTATGAGGAATTCCAATAATCGACCTTTTTCCAAAACCAACTTTGTGATGCTCGCCATGCTGGAGTTTGATATTTCATGCAATTGCAGGTCTTTACACTGGCAGTTGCTCAAAGAGCTAGTATTGAAGGGCTTGACAACTTCTTCAAATGCCAGTTCTAACTTGAGAAACTGGGTGGGCTGAAGAACCATTTCGACCTTGACCCTAGCAAAACTGAAGACCTTGAAGATTACCCAGATGTGCTACTCCCTAATCGCTTGAAAGAGGAATTCAGGTACATCTTTGAGGAGTTGTTTAACCTTGGAGGGGAAGCCCTCGGATCGTTAGTTCTTGGTCCTTCTGGCATGACCCCCACATTTTGAGACCTCAAAGATGCCTTCAAGACTTGCTTGCCCTTTTGTCTATTTTGCTTTCATTTAATGTTTCACATTTTTTACCTAGTCATTTGATAGGATAATTATGTAAATGGTCAACTTACTTTCATCTTTTGGTATCTTTTTTTTTATACAGCGACCCTTCTAGGATATGCACACTGTGAAGTGGTCATAACTTATTTAACATTAAGATGAAACATTAAATGAAATTCACTTCTTTAGTCACCTCTTTCTATTATTGATCATCTAATTTGCTTTTAATTTATTTTTGTGCTTTATTTTTAATTTGTTTATGCGCCTGTATTTTTCCAAGTAATGGTAGACGTCAAGCGCTAAGTATCTCGACATTAATAGCCCTTTATCTTAAACCTTTTCTTAGGTTAAAGCTAAGGCGTCATGCTACATAGAATTTGACTTTTTGACATTTAAGGAGTTTTTGACCTTTTTGAAGTTTTTAACATGTTCAATCCTTTTTTCAGGTTTCTCTAAGGTTTTTGACATTTATCGAACTTTTGTTCTTTTCCAAATTCATAATATCAACCTTTCAAAGTATCTCGCTATGTAGTGTTCGACCTTTAGACTTTTATAGGATTTTCAACTTTTTTTGGGTCTTTGGCATGTTAAACCTTTTCCAGGTCTTGTTTGGACCTTTAGACTTTTATAGGATTTTCAACTTCTTTTGGGTCTTTGGCATGTTAAACCTTTTCCAGGTTTTGTTTGGACCTTTCTTAGGTTTTGTTTGGACCTTTTTTAGGTTCTTGACACCTATTGAGTTCTTAAGCTTTTTTTGGTCTTTGGACTTGTCAACCTTTTTCAGGTTCTTGACACCTATTGAGTTTTTGACCTTTTTCAGGTCTTTAAACTTTTCAATATTGTTTAGGTTTTTGATACCTATTGAGTTTTCAACCTTTTTTAGGCCTTTAAACTTTTCAACATTTTTCAGGTTTTTGACACCTATTGAGTTTTTGACCTGTTTCAGTTCTTTGAACTTTTCAACCTTTTTTAGTTTTAGTATGACCTTTCAACATTTTTCAGGTTAGGTCTGCGATCTCTATCTTCTGGTAGTTGGTGTCATTTCAATCCCATTGAGCTTTCTCAGGTCATGGCACTTGATCTTTCGATCATGCCAAAAAGATGAGAAGCTAATAGTGATGACATATATATGTGCAATAACTTTACAGGCCTGATTGCCTACTAGAGGTAGTGATTTACAAAATTATATATAATATAATATGCTCAAACATAGAACTTCCTTAAATTTTGTATTACCCAAGGTCGTGGGAGCTCCTTCCCATTGAGCGACTGCAATCTATATGCTATTCTTCGTTATCTTCATGACCTTGAAAGGCCCTTCTCAATTGGGATCCAGCTTGTCTACGTGCATGGTATCTCCACTTTCTTCAACACCAAGTCTTTGACTTCTATATTTCTTTTCTTCACTTTTTTGTTGCAACTCGTTACTATCTGTCTCTTTGCAACATCATTCTTCTCACCGCTGCATCTCTAGCTTCTTGGATGACATCTAAGTCGAAAGTTCACTCTGTATCATTATCTTCCTAGTTGAACTCTAGTACCCTGAGATTTTCTAGTTCGATCTCCACATGTAACATTGCCTCTTTGACCCATAGACTATGCTGAACGGTATTTCTCTTGTTGAAGCTTTGGGGGTTGTTCGATAAGACCACAACACTCCAGGCAACTCATCTACCCAAGCCTCTTTTTCACCATCTAACCTCTTTTCTAAGTTGTCCAAGAGAGTTTTGTTTGTCTTTTTAGTTTGATCATTAGCTTGAGGACGCCCCATATATGTGAAATTTTACTGTGTCTTCATCTCATTGCACCATTATCTGGAATGAGAATTTGAGGTATCCCAAATCAGCATACTATGTTCCTCCATAGAAAATTCATGACCTCCATTTTTGATATCTTGACCACAACTTCCGCTTCAACCCACTTGCTAAAATTCTCTACCGCTACAATAACAAATCTTTTTTGACCTCTTGCCAGGGAGAATCACCCAATAATGTCTATCCCCCACATGTTGAACAAGTAGGTGATCTTTATGGGCTTTAGTTCTACACTAAGCTTAACTGGCACTCATTGCATTTGTTGGCAAATTCAATGGCATCTTTAACCAGCGTAGGCCAAAAGTATCCTTACCCATGACCTTTTGAGCTGATGCTCGACCTCTCAATTGGTTTTTGCAGCTACCTTCATGTATCTCTCTTAAGACATATTCCACTTGATCCGCATTAAGACACCTTAAGAGCAGTTGTATGACTTTTTGTACAACTCATCTTTCCAGACTATGAATCTTAACACCTGTATTTGAATTTTTCTTGCTGCTGCTTAATCCGTTGGGAATACACCATCCTTTAGGTAGGATAAAATCTCCTTTTTCCACTTGTCTCACTTTGAGCTTCTTAACTCCGTGACCATAACTTCTTTCTTTGAGGTCCTCTGGTCGAAGATGGTTGGCTCCTCTATTGTGATTATCATTATCTTCTTAGTTCTCAAACTATTGATCATGTTGGCAAACTTAGATAAAGAATTAGCCTTTTTATTTTTAGACCTTGGTATCTACACCATTTACACCATTTCCATTTGTCCTGCTAAACCCTTTACTTTCAGTACATACTTCTTCATGATCTCTTTCTTCACCTCATATGTCTTATTAAACTGGTTTATGATGAGTTGAGAGTCCGTGTATCCAATGAGGTCCTTAATCTGCATCTCTTTCACCATTCTTAATGTAGTTACAACAGCTTCATATTCCACCTCATTATTTGTTACCTAAAATTGCAACTTCAAGGAAAAATCTAGTTCATTACCTAGCGGGCTCCGAAACCATAGCTCAAAACCTCATCATTGAGCCATTGACAACCCATCAATGTGCACCATCCATCAACCTATCACTAATGCATTTACCTCGTGAGGTTGCTTTGTGCTCTTTCCCCTCTATTTCTTTAAGGAAATAAGCCAATACCTATGCCTTCATAGCTATTTTATTATGAAATTCTATTGAGAACTCACTTAACTCCACAGTCCACTTCACTAATCTTCCCGATAGGTTTGGCTTGTGTAATATTTCCCCCAGAGATTGATTGGTCATGACTACTATGTGTGAGCTTGGAAGTAAGGTCTTAGTTTCCTAGGAGTCATGACCAACACTAGTGCAAACCTCTCGATCTAGTTGTACCTTTCTCTGCCTTCCCTAACACTTTACTGATGTAATACACAGGTTTATGGTGCTTATCAATAGTCTTCGATAGTATCGAGCTAACAACCTCTTCAAATTACAAACAAGTACAAATATAACGTTTCACCTATCAGTGGCTTTTCCAAGAAAGGTGGGGAGCTGAGATATTTTTTTAGATCTCAAATGCTCATTCACATTCCTCTGTCCATGTAAACTCCCTGAGATTTCTCAAAGTTTTGAAGAAAGGTAGGCCTCTCTTTGCCAATCGCACTATAAATATTCCTAATGCGACCATTCGACTTGTCAATTGTTGTACCTCCCTAGCAATCTTAAGTGACGGCATTTTCAAGATAGCTTCTATCTTCTTTGGGTTGACCTCTATTCCTTTTTCGGTGACCATATATCCCAAAAATTTTCCACTTTTAACTCTAAATGTGCATTTGGTGGGGTTTAGCTTTAGGCTGTACAACCACATGATGCTAAAAGCTTCTCTTAGGTGGTCCATGTGTTTCTCTTCACGAGCGCTCTTCATCATCATGTCATCTAGGTAGACCTTTGTGGTGCGACCTATTTGTTCTTTGAACATCTTATTTACCAACCTTTAATATGTTGCCCCATCATTTTTCAGTCCGAAAGGCATTACTCAATAACAGTATACCTCACTTTTGACCACAAAAGTTGTTTTGTCCATGTCCTCAGGAGCGATACGTATCTGGTGGTAACCTTGGTATACATCCATCATGCTTAATAAAGCATACCCTGTTGTTGAGTCTACCAACATATCTATTTGAGGTAAAGGATATGAATCTTTGGGGTAGGCTTTGGTCAAGTTAGTGTACTCCTTGCACATTCTCCATTTTCTACCTATTTTGGGAACCTCCACAACGTTGGATAACTATTTAGTAAACTGCACTTCCATTATAAAACCTACCTCTAATAACTTTCTGACCTCTTAAAAAAAAGACCCTGTTCCTTTTAGCCCAAAAACTGCATTTTTTTTGTCAAACAGGTCAGGTATTGTGGTCCATGTTTAAGTTATGAACTATTGCCTTTGGATCTATTCCACTAAAATTTGCAGGTCCGCATGTAAAGATATTTATATTTTCTCTATAGAATTCTACCATCAAAACTTTAGATTGAGGGTTTATGTGCGTACCTATTCTAGTGGTTCAACTTGGATCACCTAGTCAGAGTTCTATTTGCTTGTGATTGAAAGGCCCCATTCTCTTTTTCTTGCTATTTTCCTGCTCAACACTCATAAGTAGCTCTAACTGTTGACACCCGTCAATCCTTATACTCTTTCCTTCCTTCAACTCTAGCTTAGACTTTGTCAGCAAGATATTGTAACATACTCGTGTTGCCTTCTGATCACATCACACCTCACCAATTCCTACCTTGTTGGGAATTTCATTTTTATGTGGTAAGTTGACACGACAGCCTGAAAGCTATTATGACTTGTATGTCCTAGCATCATATAATACGCAAATGGGCAATCCACCACTAGATACTTCAGCATAATCATTTTCTTCTTTGGCTCTACTTCTAGAGAGGTGGGAAGGTTGATAGTTCCCAGGGGTACGACCTCCAAACATCCAAATCCTACCAGATGAGTACTTACTGGTCTGATGGTCATGACATCTAGGTCCATCTTCTTCAGTGTACTCATGAATATAATATCAATCGAATTATCATTATCCACCAACATCTTCTACACCGAAAAGTTCACAATATCTTCGATTATCACCATGGGATCATTATGTGATTGTACCATTTTTTCTAAATTATTATGGTCGAAGGTTATAGGTTTCGTGTCCTTCTCCAAAGTGTAAACTTACAGACTCTTTCGATCTACTAGAGCATACCTCTTCCTCCCATTGTATGTATCCCCTTTCGTGGTTCTTCCAACTATTATATTTATCACCCTCTTCTTCAAGACGTTATCTGCATCGCCTAAGTCCCAACCTCTATCTGCTTCATGATATTTCCCATGCTTGTACCTCTTGTATGGGTTGTGTGACTTGCTCTGGGATTAGTCTTTATGCAGACATTATCCCCCATAATCCCCATGCAAATGTTGCACAAACTCCTTCAAATACCCTTGCCTTATCAACCTTTCTATCTCATCCCTTAAGTGTCAGTAATTCTTTGTGCCATGCTCTTTATCTCGATGAAATGCACAATATTGCTATGAATTTCTTTTACTGGGCATGTCTCGCTGCTTAGCAGGCCATCTTATGATGTTAGACAAGGCAATGGTGAACATGGCTTCAGCTCTGGTAGTTGTATGTTACTATAGTTCTTGGTACCAATTAGGTGAACTATTCATGCACTCTACCGTGCAGAATAGTGATGAACACCTTATAGTTGATTGTATTTGATAGTCTATACAATTGCATCATGTGTCCAAAAGCTATCAGGTGCTCTTATAGGTTGGAATTTCCCTCATACCTTGGGAGTTCTGGTATTTTGAATCCTACTAGCACTATTTCCCTCAATATCTCTACGCTGAAAGGAAAGCCTCTTTTTTACAGAGTGAATCCCTAACATTCTTTCTTCTTGATCTGCTATAACCTCCTGCTCAATTACTCTACTTGGTTACTGATTTTTTAAACCTCGATGGGAGCCCTGCTTTTAAAGTGTCTCTCAACTTACCTCATCCCTATGTTCATCCACGCACTTATAGCTTCTTCATCTAACTGCCTCTGATAGCTTTTCTCTTTACTAGAATCTTCATTGTTTCCTATCACCTTCATTTCCCTATCTTAAATTGGTAATTTCTCTCAAAATAATTGCCTTGGGAAAAGAGGTTGTGGCACCAACGTTGAGCCTACCAACCTTTCATCAATGACTCTATTTGTTACTATTTTGATCAAGGTTTGTAATTTTGATTGGGTGATTTCTATTATCGGCTGAGGCAGGGTTATAGGAGGTGTTTGCTGTAGTGAGGGTGAACTGGTGTGGATGTCAGGTGTTTCCACGTTCTTGCTAGGTGTTGTGGCCAAAAACCCTGCCTAACCCATGATTCAAAACACTCAGTTCGATTTCCCACAGATGACACCTACTGATGTTGCAAAATCTGACAAACGATATATTTGTCGATGGTTGAGAGGTTGACCAAATATAAAAGTTTGGGTGAGTGTTTCTTAGATTAAAGGGTTGCACCAAGTATGGGTGTAGAGGTCGTTAGGTAGGAAGTTTTAGTGTATAGGTGGGTGTTTGATTTCATTAATTCATCCATATAGCAATAAATGAGGGTGTATTTATAGTAAAGGGTTCAGTTGGCTTGATACTGTAGGGTCCATATGTCCAATTTTTCGAGCACATAGGTGGCCACTTTAGAGTGCTAAGATCTTTTGGGCATATGAATTTAGGTTGGGTTGACCCATTTAAAAAGACACGGACCCTGGGGTTACTTTTGGGGTTTTAGCTAAGAGTGAGTGTATTTTAGTCTTTTAATAATACTCCCTTATCAAAATTTGAGAATCTCACCTCCAAAATATTAGTAATTAATCATGTGCTGATGTTAATAAGATGTTGTAATTATTTTCTCTTATAATTGACATAAATGTCTTACGTTACATCTTACCCTAAAAAATATATACCATATATGGTCAAAATTAAAAAATATATACATATATAGCACTATAAGAAAACACCCCTTCATTAATGGAAAATTGTGACGAAAAAAGAGTTCTATCACAGTTCGAAGATAATTGTGATGAATTTTTAATGCTAGTAACGAATTTAATAAAATGAACAAAAATATGTATTAATTAGTTGTAATACTCTTGATACATATTAAGAGTATATATTAATATAAAGAGTCCGTCATAATTTTTATAACCTAAATATAATTCTTTGATTAGTGATGGAATTTTATCATAAAATTAGTTTTATGATACACTTTATTTTCATCACAAAAATAATAAGTGACAACACATATACTAATGAATTTGTAAAATAAGTGATATAGAATAGTCTAATAGACCCAGCTCAATAACACTTGACTAGGGCAAAAATATTAGGCCCAACTTGTTACAGGCTAGTCGTGTCAGTGATCGAGTTTTGACCTTAGTAGGCTTATCCATCAAAGCAAATATTAGCATTCGCTTTCTTGACCATGTTATGATCGATCATAGCATTCTTCTTGTCGACCAGGTTATGGTTGGTCACCATCAAGAATGTGTCTTTCAAAACTCAACCAGGGTGACTTGAGTACAACAAAGTTACACCTTGTTGATAAGAATTCATAGAGATGTCTCATAAAAGTACTTATCTCGATTAGAGAGGTCGAGCCGAGTGATAACTTCTCAGTCGCATTTAATGATTTGCCAAGTAGCTTGCCTCTGCATTAACAGCACATACCATTACTAGTACCACTTTTTCATCGAGCTAGGCTAGTGCGTGCCTCCAATGTACTATCCTGTCCTGGGTAGCTGAAGGTAGCACCACCTAGAATAGTACATAAACTGGAGATAACTTAAAGGTCCTCAAGTAAGGATAAAAGCCCTTCATGTGCAACAAGGGCATCCAAGACATATCATCCATGCTATGAAGGCTATAAATATTCCATTGCTGGCCTTTAGCAAGGTATGTATATTATTACTTAAAGTCCTCAGTCTACTGCTATATAGTTTAGTCAATTATACTGACTTGAGCATCGAAGTGCCTTAATCGAGGGCCCCTTGGCAAGCTTGACATTTGCTATTGGTTGCAGGACTTTGACCTCATCACTTTATCAAGCTCTTCTATCGACTTACCATTGGATCGATTGGATTGGACCTTAGCCCGATGCATATCTAAACAATTTACACCCTCATCATTTGGCTCCATATATGGGAAATTGAGTTCGCAACTACGAAAAATGGTTAACACTAGGCAAGCTATTTTTAAAAGGAAGGAGAATAGGAGATCCCCAACTTTTCTTCCTTAACCTCAACAAGAGCCATATGTGGCGAGACCCAGCACCAAGCCAGAATAAGTGGTTACCTTCATCATGCCCTAGCTTATGCAATTGATAAACGATTTGCCTAAATTTTTGCTCAACTATCAACTGTCTTTAATCGACACAGTAACCAATTCAGACCAGCTGCTAGCGCTATTGCCTTCCAAATGTGAGGAAAGGCCTCCAAAGGAGAATAGAGGTCAACTGAAATCTAAGCAACTACCAACCCAATAAAAAGACAACCTTGGGCAATTTCCAAGGGAAGAAGCCCGATCGAACCCCCAAGAAAAAAGTTGCAGATTCAATTGATCACTTTGCCTGACCTCTCAAGCCTCACAGCGTGATAAGGTCAAGCACCTAAGACCTTAGAGTAATAGAAATATGTCCTAAGCTAATTGAGAAAACTGGGAAAAAGTGTCTTATTAGGTACAATAGTTGAACAAGTAACTGGAGGAAATTTTGAAGAGGAACTCTGAAAGAAACCCCCACTATGATGGTGCTCCCCAGCTTTATTAAGATTGGGAGTTGCCATTTGTGTAGGAGATAATCAACGAGCGCATTACCGTCGATGCTAAGGTCTTCACTAGATTGCTTAAATATAATGGCTCGTTAGACTTGAATAAGCATATACTATAATTCAAGCACATGATGCAGCGCATGGACATAATGAGCATATCTATGCCAAGATGTTGGTCACCACATTCCAGGGAATTGTACTTGATTGGTTCATTAAACTGGAACCGACATTAATCCATTCGTATGACCAGTTGTGTGAATAGCTCTTCCATTAGTTTGCTACTCAAAAGAAGGTAAAGTTTCCTCATACCCACCCACACACTATTAAACAAAATAAGGGAGAGTCCCTTCATAACTTTTTACTAGATTCAACATAGAAATGCTGAAGATTGATAGTCCTTGAATTGAGTTTTTGATCAACATGCTTTTCTTGGGCCTTCGCCATAAGGAATGCACTAACAACTTGGTCAGGGAGTGACTTAGGATGATGGAGGAGTTGCCTAACCTTGTAGAGGACTATATGACGCAAGAAAACATGCACAAGTTGAAGTATGGCAACCTTAACACTGACAAGAATAAAGAGAAGAAAAAAGATAGTAGGTAGCATAAAGATGGTCATTGATCTCAAATGTTTCCATAACTATAATCCCCTTAACACTCCCAGAAAGGAGGTACTGTTCACCATTCAACACAATAATCTCCTTAAAAAAACTAAAAAGTTGATCGAGATAGAGGCTATGAAAAGATTTACGAAGTACTGGTACTTCCACAAGTAGAAGGGCCGTGATACAAAGGATTACTTTAATCTTCATGATGAGATTGAAAGGCTCATTTGACAAAGTTCCTTAAAGAAGTTTGTTGATAAGAAAGCTAGATAGGAAATGGGTGCAACCAACTAGACTCCCCATAGAGAAAGTGGATTAGCCTAAGGAATGAGGACAAGGGACAAAAACCTACGGATGTTTCTCACCCATGTATCAGAGGAGTAATTGATACTATTATCGAAGGTCTAATTAGGAGGGAGGGACTTGAAGTCAGCCCAAAGATAGAATTAATGGAGATTAGAGTCGATCAAATCTTCTATGGTCAAAATAATCTTTTAGCTTTCAACCAGAATGGAGTCGATCTTTTTCTCTAACGCCGACCTCTCCCACATTGAGAATCAAAGGGTTGGCAACAAGTTGGATTGCTCCTTAGTAGTATCCATCAAAATAGGAAACTTAGAGGCTTGAAAAGTATTGGTCGACAATAGGAGGTTGAAAAACACCATTTTTTTGTCAGCCTTAAAGAGAATGAATATGGGCAAATTGAAATTTAAGCTAGTCTGCACATTACTAATTGGGTTTAAGGGGTTGGAGATTATTCTTGAAGGATCCATAAACCTGTCCATATCATAGAACTCTCATAGTCAATTACCTGGTTATTGATGCATCCTTTGCTTGCAATGCTATCATTGGCTGACCAGCATTAAACGACTTTTGAGCTATTGTCTCGACCTATCACATGAAGGTCAAGTTTTTGATTGCCACCTGGACAGGCAAACTTCTGTGTAATAAGAAAGAGGATTTGGCTATGCTATATAATTTTAATTGAGTTGAATGAGCAAAAAGCTCAACCAAAATTGAAACCCTCGGGATACACCTAAGTAGAGGAACTTGAGGAAGGACAAATGAGCAAAAAATAAAAGTTGGAGGAGATCAAGGTCGAACCTGTTAGAGAGTTCAAGACTATCAAGTTGGAACTAGGAAACCTTGACAAGATTGCAAAAATTGGGACTAATATGGGCACCAGCATAGAATGCCTCATGGTTGATTTTCTCAGAAGAAATGTTGGCATTTTTGCTTGGAGGGCTTCCGACCTCTAAGGAGTCGACTCCATTGTCATTGCCCACCATTTGAATTTGGACCCTTCATTTAAGCCTGTAAAGCAAAAGACCAGGACCTTCAATGCTGAAAGATGGCAAATCATTGAAGAGGAGGTCAACAAACTTTTAGAGGAATGATACATTGTAGAAATTCAATACCTAAGTTGGCTTTACAATGTAGTTCTCGTCCTTAAAAATAAGGAAAAGTGGCAAATGTATAATAATTTCACTAATTTGAATAAAGTTTGCCCTAAAGATCTTTATCGCCTGCCTCATATAGATTTATTAGTATATTTTACTATTTGCTGTGATTTGTTAAGTATGATGGATGCATTTCAAGGTTACTACCAAATTTTCATCACACCCGAGGATAGGGATAAAACCTTCTTCATTGTCCCTAATCGAGTATATTATTTTCTGATCATGCATTTCAGGCTAAAAAATACAAGTGCAACTTACCAATAACTTACAAACTTTATCTTAAAAAATGGGATTGGGAAGACCATGGAAGTTATGTTGATGACATGATTGCTAAAGTATAAAAAAGAAAAAGAAAAAAAATACTTAACCAACCTAAACCATACATTCTCTATATTAAGAGCATTTGGCATGATGCTCAATCCTAATAAATGCACGTTCAGGATAAGAGGAGGTACGTTTTTTGGCTACATGGTCAGCCAAGAGGCATCAAAGTAAAATGACAAAATATCTAGGCAATTCTAAACATCACGCCTCTATGAACTGTTAGGGACGTCTAACATCTGGTCAGAAGAATGATAGCATGGGGGTGATTTATTGCTCGACTAGCCAATAGAAGCTTACCATTCTTCAGAATCTTGAGAAATGCAAGAAAAATGAGTGTTCAATGGATGGAGCAATGCAGCCAAGATTTAGTTGAATTGAAGCAATACCTTTCAGTATCCCCCATGCTAGCCAAGCTAGAGGTTAGAGATGTTTTACATGTTTATTTAATAGTTGCATCAGTGATAAACTTAGTCTTGGTCTCAACTAAAAATAAAACCAATCGACCTATCTACTACTGCAACAAAGCATTGCATGGCCCTAAACACAACTATTTGGAGATTAAAAAATTCGTCCTCGCTTTAGTCACTGCTACTAGGAAGTTGAGACCCTACTTCTAATCTTATACCATTATGATTCTCACAAACCAATTGTTAAAATAAGTGTTGTCCAAACCAGACATGTCGAGAAGGTTAATGAAGTATGCTATTGAGCTAGGGGGTTTGACTTTACTTTTCAACCATGAATTGCTATAAAGGCCCAAGTTTTAGCAAATTTCATCATTGAAAAACTTAACCTACCCGATCAACCCGACTAGGTTTCCAACATGTGGACTCTTCATGTTAATGGCTCTGCAACTTCCTTAGAAGGAGAAATTGGCATCTCCCTCCAATCTCCACAAGCTAAAAAACACATCAACTACCTTATGATAAATAATGAAATAGAATACGATGCCCTTCTTATTAGTATGAAAATGGTGTTAGATAGGGGAGTCGAGCAGTTGGTAGCCATCATTGATTACCAGCTGGTTGTAGAGCAAGTTGACAGAAAGTTTGAAGCTAAAGAGGCCACGATGAGCAAGTATTTGGCTAAAGTGAAGAGGATACATTAGCAGTTTAAAAAATCCACACTTAACTAAGTTCTTCTATCAAAGAATGAGTGAGTAGACACATTGTCAAAATTTGCTAGCCCAACAAAGAGAATTAGAGATAGAACAATCACATTTCTAGTCGCTAACAAACCTATAATAGGGGATCCTAAGTAGAATTTGGTGGGCAAATTGGCAAAGCCCCCCATTCTAGCAAGATGAAATAAAAGATTACTTGAAAGAAGGGAAAGTTCCCAACAACAAAGCCCAAGCACATAGGCTTAGAGGTTAGGAAGCCAAGTTTGACCTCGACGAACATGACCAACTTTACAGGAGGTTGATTTTTAGACTACCTCTAAGGTGTTTGACACCGGAACAGGCTCGTTGGGTCTTGCATGAAGTTCATTCCGACATTTATGGCAATCATTTATGAGAATGATCTTTGGCCTACAAAATCATTAGATATAGGTTTTTTTGGCCAACTTTGTTGAAGGACACAATTGATTATGTGAAGAAATACCCATCTGACCAGGTCCACTCAAGCATACCCCATCGATCTGCAATAATGTTGGTGCATGTTCAGATCACATGGCCATTCGATCAATGGGGTGTAAACATAGTTGAGTCTTCCAAAAAACTACTGGCCAAAGAAAATTCATGATCATCACATTGAATACTTTACCTAGTGGGTCAAAGTAGAAGCAGTCCCTAAGATCACTGACGCAGCTATCAAAAGTTTTGTGTGGAAAATATCATCTACCATTTCGATTTACCCAAACTATTGGTATCTGATAATGGGGCACAATTTTAGAGCAGAAACACCAGAAGTTGTTATGAAATCTTTGGAATTCGATAGCATTTCACTTCAGTTGGAAACCCTCAAGCTAATGGCTAAACAAAGGTTAGGAATAGAACAGTCTTGGATCAACTCAAAACTCAACTTAAAGGAATTGGAGCAAGTTAGGCAGATGACCGCTCAGCCCAATCAGGAATGACTCTGAAAGATAATTTGACTTGGAAATAATCGATAAATTGTATCAACAAGCTTACACAATAATGTAAGGATACAGGTCGAAGATGGTGCAACATTACAATAAGGGAGTCCATCTGAGAAGCTTCAAAGTAGGTGAGATCGTGCTTAAGAGGCTGAAGTGTCGAGAAATGTAGGGAAACTCAACCCAAAATGGGCTAGCTCATACTTGGTGGTCAAAGTAACAAAGCACAACGCAGACATACTTACAGATATGACTAGCAACAAACTCCTTTGACCATGGAATGCGGCAAACTTGATGAAGTTTTGTGTGTAAATAGACTTAAGAGTCTCCCCTCGACTATACTAAAGTACCATTGCAGGTCAATAAAAATAGCTTATATTACTACAGCTTCATGCCCATGCCATCAAGCTAAAGCTCTTAGCTCAAATTCATAAATGAACCAATTGTTTAAAGTTGACCCCACATCGATTTCAAGTTGTACAGTTAATGTTCTTAGCCCAAATTAATAAACAAACCAATCATTTAAAGTTGACCCCACACTGGCTTTAGACCATAAAACTAAGGCTCCTTAGCCTAAACTAATAAACAAATTGATCATTTAACATTAACCTCATAGTCAACCATACGCCAAAATCAAACCATGACACTAAAGCTTCTTGGCTCGCTATATTACAAGACTTAAATGACCTTAGCACGAAGCCATAGCTTCAAGCCCAAATTGAAGAATCCCAACTAGAATGCGATCCAGAAGTCGAAGAAAAGTTGCTCAAATCACACATCCTAACTACAACGAAGTTGACCACTAAGTTTGTTCATTTGATCTTCAAGAATCAATCTAAATTGACATCTCAGTCGACGATGCACTTTATTGCAACACTTATTTTGAAAATGGGTTAACTCATATGAATGTCTTGGATTATTTCCATTATTTTTGCACTAATCAATTTTCAACTCGACCACAAACTTTTTTAATTCCTTCAAGGGATTATGCTACATGATTTCTTATCTGCAATTGAAGTGATGATGTTGCCATTTATTCACATTTAGCAATCAATAAAAATGAAAATATAAAAAGAAAAATAAAATTTGGATTCAAATCAATAAGCAAAATATTCATTTCATTGAATAAAGAAATATGTACATGTTCAACTACAAAGAGTTGAAAATACATAAGAGCCTCATAAGGTGATCAGAACCACAAGAAAAAAAAAAAAAA